>VMKM01001460.1:0-139186 GCA_008360985.2 Macquaria ambigua
AAACCATAACCATTTTATGCTCAAAGGTCTAAAGCTAACTCATACGTTTAATAGTGACCATAAAATGCTTCATTTCCCTGCCAGCAGTCGTTATATTAGCAGCAGTCAGCGTTAAAGACAGGTGACAAAGATAAACTCATGGCATCACACTACATCACCTCAACTTGTTGTATTTTATCATGAATATCCTATTTAGCATTCATGTTATATTGTTCCTTTTTCTCTCTCTTTAATGTACAACCTGTGAACCTGAGAAAAAGCTGTGATTTTGATGCAATTATACATGAAAATGCGTTTTTGACACATCGTGAAGGAATAGTGAAAAATCCTGTCCTCGATGTTGTGTTCCCTCGTGTTTTTCTTTGTAGGAAATCTGAGTTTCCAACTTTTTGACTTCTCTTACACAACATCATTAGACTTAAACCATTTTTAATAAGCCAGGTTGTGCAAATCTTAATGTCTGGACCTGTTTGATCCTCTTATATAAAATTGGTAATAGTAGTGAAATACATCCTGCTTAAATTGAAAAGTCTTGTCTTTAAAGAGTTTCTTTGGACTCTGATAGCCACACGTTCTTACTAACATGTAAACAGATTAGGGATGTACCTGAATCTAAATATGTTATTTGGGAAAGCACAAATAATGCGATGGAAACACATATTTCTTCTACCAGAAGTTCTTCGTTATTATTCGGGGAAAAGAAAGTCACCTCCATGATCATTTGACACGTCTGTGTCAGCATGTTTCTTCACATCATTGTGGACATGACTAGTCATTTAATAAATAAATAAATTCGTGTTTGCGCACAGCCTGCCCTGCCGAACAGATAATGATCGAATCAAAATATTGATCGAATCAGGTTTCCTGCCGCAGCGGCGAGCACTGTGTCGGCACCGAGGCTATCTACGGTGAAAGAACGCACTCACGCAAAATCAGTTCATAAAACTTAAGTTAAACATAAAAATAAAGAGAGAGAGAGATGAAAAGTACAGTGTGAGGATGTGGAAATATATTACAGAATGAATTATATTTCAATATTAAATCAATTTGATGCTTTGAAGGCACAACAATTGCACTGCCAATGAATATTAAGTTAAAAAAAATAACACATTTGCCCGATTTGACGTGACTTCCTGTATAAACCACGCCCACCACGTCTTCTATCCGAATACAGACACAGAGACAGATAATGACGTCTCTGTACACCTCCCATACAGATGTCCCTGACTGAGCACAGAACGTCTTTTTAATAATAATCCCAGGTGTTAAACACGTACCTTAATGAGCATGAACTTGTGCATGGGCTCGTACCACTGCAGCAGCACCACGCTGGACTCCAGAGCGCAGCACAGGAACACACAGCCGCGCTGCATGTTACTCGCTACAGCACACAAGACGGAAGAGAACCAGAAGTCAACGCTGTAAAACTGTCTGCTGTACAGGAATCTGCCTCCCTCACTGCTCATAATGTAGCGTGAAGCATGTAGCCATTTACAGGGAGGCAGAGAGCACACACACACACACACACACACACTACTGAATCTGTATAATAATTGTCTCTGCACAGACATATAAATTATCAAAAAAGATTTTTTATTTTATTTATTTTTGTGGTCAGTTATTTGTTTGTTGTTTAAAAATAATAAATAAAACATGTTTTAAAAAGAAGTGAGTTCAGAAGAGCTTAAAGTGGACGAATATTTATTTGTGTATAAAAAAAAAAAGAAAGAAAAAAAAGTAAATAAAAACATGATTTCAAAATAAAATGTTTTTTGGTCACTGTCATTTGTTTGTTGTTTAAAAAATAAAAAAAATTAAAGAAGTGTAAAAAACAAGTGAGTTCAGAAGAGCTTGAAGTGGACGAATATGGATTTATGTAAAGAAAAGTAAAAAATAAATAAAAACATGATTTTTTTAGTATTTTGTCTCACCAACTGAGCAGGTCTTGCAGCCTTTGGTATCCGGTATTTTACACGTCACTGCACATTTCCTGAAGACAAACATAGATCATGTAGTTTTTTAAGTGGCACGAGGAGATGTGTTTTTTAAAAATGTTTTTTAAACAAAATGTTACAGTCGTTACCTTGGCAACAGTCTGTGAGTCGGCAGGGCGCCCATCCTCTGGTCTTTCCGAGCCTGTTCGTACAGCTCCTTCAGCGAATGGGAGTGAAGCTGCGATGATTTACCTGTAAACACAGAATCATTTGATTTTATTTAACGGCTGCAGCCACAACAGACGCTCTCATTCATAACTACGGACCGTTCAGAGACTCCACACCACCCGACCTGCTACTAAACTCATGTTAATCTGCAGAGGACGTTAGTGCAGCTCCTTCAGTCAATACGTTTAAAAACAGACTGGATACATTCTGGATATTATGTATAATTATGAAGCTGATTTGTGATTATTTGTGACATTGTGTATTGTGTTTTTATTTATTTTGTATGTATGGTTTTGAGTTGTAGAGTCTGGTGTGTGATTGATTTAATTTCATTACATTTCAATAAAAGGAATACTAATATGGTAAATTAAGGAATATTTATATTTTTATCCAGATTTTTCCTCTTTGCTAGCTTCTGAAAAACTCTAATATTATTTGGTTTTCCTGTTATTTCCTGCGTTAGGATGAAGTAATTCATTTGAACGGGGGTAGAAGTGATATAATTTTGTTTTACAATTGCATATAGTACTTGACATGTATGTACATCTATGTATGAAAAACTCAGATTCTGGCTCCAACCATTGATGTTTAACTCAACCAACATAATTATTTCTGCCATCTAGAAATGTTTGCTGAAACTGCATCCTGTTGATAGATAATGAAAGAAAAAAATCCTTACAGCCAACACACTGAGGAAATCAGAAATCCTTAAGCTGTTAATTAAAACTCCTCAATATGTTTTTTAAACTAAAAACTTCCAGCGAGTCTTCTACGTGTCTCACAGGGGAAAGAGCCACACGGCTGAGTGAGGATTCAACTCTTATTGAACATTTACCTGATACAGACATGAGGACGTTGTTAATGGTGTAGACCCAGGTACACTTCCCGGGATACAACTGAAAGAGAAAGAGAAGAGTCCGTTCATTCACTGTGTCTCTTTCAAAAGCACTTTGATCGCTTGTCAAGCAACAGGACTCTTTTAGAGAGCTTTTCTGATCAATCAATCAATCACAATGTATTTATGTAAAACCTTTCAAACAAATCAAAATGTAATTCAAAGTGCTTTACAAGCGATTGCCAAAACGTAGGATGTTAAAAATGGATTAAGAGACTAATGCACACCAAAACAACTGAAAAAGAAAATATCATACAAGCAATACAATATAATTATGAATTACTACACAAAATATGATAGAGATGACAGTAACTAAAATAAGTATAAATAATAAAACCATAAAATTATAAAACATAAAAGACAGACTAAATAGATGAGTTTTTAGTTTTTAGTATTTTCTTTTTTTATATATATATATAAATATATATACTGTATATTTTCTTTTTATTTGAATAGAAAGTCAACAGACACAAAGCATCTTACATTATACACGTTTGTTTCTGAAAGCAAACCAAACAAACATGTAACATGTAGAAAACCCAAGAAACTGGAGACGTGTCATTATTTCCAGCTGCTCTCAGGTCATCTGGAAGGCTGCTCCAGCGGTTTTTGTTCTTCTTTGTGTGATTTATTCTAGGCTGTCAGACTCACCTTCAGTATTTTTGCTCTGGGATTTAGATCACAATAACCTCAGGAACAAAACATTACCAATAACTGAACCCAACCTCTTTTAGCCCGAGTAATTAGCTTCCACCTGAGAGTTTGTAAAACCCTGATCGGCAGCGCTTTATATTAATGTCCTTGTAATAAACATTAGTTAATAAGTAATGGATGCTTATTAAGATGCTTATTAACATTATTATGTGTTCATAAGTGTATAATAAAGGATTTATTAACCTTAATAAGGCATTGTTCATGCATTAGATCCAGAAGCTGCAAAAAAGTATAGTTAACTGTTAATAAATGAATAATAAAGTTTTTTTAACCTTAATAAAGCAACAAAAAAAAGCTTATTAAAGGTTTAACAATGACAGAATAGATAAGTTAGTAAGACTCAATAGATTAGTTTGTATTATAAACAATTACAAGAAACTCATAAGGCTTTTATTAACGTTCTTAAGCAGTCTATAAACTGTTAAAAAGTTTCTTATAAATGTCTTATAATCTAAGAATCAACGTGTTTATGATGCTTTTATTAACACTTATACAGTCTTATTAACACATAATAATGTTAATAAGCATCTTATAAGGGCCTTATTACCTATTAACTAACGCTTATTACAAGGACCTTAATATGAAGCGTTACCCACGGATCCACTACGTGGCTCTGTATGAATCAGATAAAGGTCCTACCAGCTCCATCGTGGCCTCTGAGCCGTTGAGGTTCAGGGTGTAGATTCCTTCCTCTGCCCCCAGGATCAGATGCTGGTCTGAGGGAGAGAGAGAGAGGAAACACAGGCCGGTCAGACGGATAAAACACAAGCGTGATAAAAAGAGAATTTACTGTGCGCTTTACTCGATGATCCGACCTTTGGTGGCCGGGTTTTCCCAGGTCGTGGAGCAGTTTATTTTAAGAGGGCAGCCATGGAAAATCTTTTTAAAGTAGACCTGGAGAGAGAGAGAGGGGGATTATTCAAATTATTATCAGTGAAAGTCTGACAGCAGAATGACTGTATTTATCTGCTTTATCTACAAACAGAACTCCTACAACACGCTCACTGTTTAATGCTAAAGGTCAGCGAGGTGATATAAGTGAGGTTATCATCAGTTCAAACACCACAGCAGTCTGACATTTACAGAAGGAAATTATATGTCATTTTAACAAACTCTGTGAAAGTTTTATGTTTTGTTTTATCTATGATTATTTTAACCTGACATGTAAAGTGTCTTTGAGTTCCATGAAAAGTGCTATATAAATAAAATGTATTATTATTATTATTATTATTATTATGTCATTTTAGCAAACTCTGATCTTTGAATTTTACTCCATGGTTATGTGTTATTATTTCTTTATATAGAAGCTGTTGGACAAGATATTTACACATATTCCTCTTATATACCTATAAACACCCAAACTACACTTCAATAGTTGTATATTTATAGACACAGTGTTAACAGTGCATATAAACTACATGTGCAATTGTATTCTTACATTCTCTAAATGAATGTTTTCATATGCGTGCATCTGGAATTTTATTTTGTAAAATATTTTATTATGTTTGTCTAAATTTCTCATTTTAATTCTTCTCTTCCTCATCTCCTTTCATTTATTATTCACCAAATGTAGTTTGAAAAAAGTAAGAAAGCATCAGTTAAAAATAAACATAATAATAATGCTGAAGAAAAGCATCATAAAAAGAAACATTTGGGTTTTAACTCATATTTAAAAAGATTTTGGGATTTTTGATGCTGATCTCAGAGATGCAAGATCCAACCTCTTAATCTTAAACTCACGATGTTATAATAAATGAAAGCCTGCTGAGTTTAAAGTCGCTGATAGTTTCTCTTGTGTAAAACATCTCAGACACTCAGAGCTGATATGTTGGGAGGAGAGAAACTCACAGGAGGTTTCTTCATGACGGGGCTCACACACTCTGCAGGCTCCTGAGAACAAAAAGGAAAACCTCATGATGAGTGCGTCGTCGTGACGATATCTGCACCGAATTTCATCTTCTTTAACACCATTTTCTGTGTCTTCTGGGGATATTTGTATATATTCCTTCTTATAAAAGCAGGTTATGTACAGGCACTCTTAGGAACAGTGTTTAAAGGGGAAATATATCTTGTTTTCCACCTTCGATAGGGGTTGCCGTCTGCGTATGCCTTTAGGGGGGAGCTCAGGAGGAAGGAGGTCTGCCGGGTAGTCATTAGACCGGAGAGGGAAGGATGCAGGGTCTGGATCACACACGCATAAACACACATAAACACACAATAAGAAACTGTGTCAGATCATTTGAAGAAAAAGAAAGAACATTACTTTATTGTCAATTGAAATTTGTCTTTTCGCATATCCCTCCTAGTTACACATGTAGTCCCACCCACACAGGGTCACCTGCAGTGCAGCACCCATGGAGCAGTTTTGGGGTCCAGTGCCTTGCTCAAGGGCACTTGGGCGGAGATGGTGGACACTGTGGATGTGCTCACACAGCTGGAATACACCCTCCTGTCGGTGCCGGGGATCGAACCGGCGACCTTTTGGTTTCTGGCCGTCTAAAACTATTTTAAAATCATTATTATAAGTCATTTTTTTCCTAAACTATATTCTGTAGAGCTGCAACGATTAGCTGATTAATTGATTAGTCGTAACTATTCTGATAATCGATTGATCCTTTCAGTCAGGTTCTTGGTTCCAGCTTCTTAAATGTCATTTCTGACAGTAACTGAAGAGTCTTTGGGTTTTGGACAAAATAAGCAATTTGAAGACGTCGCTTTGGATTTTTCACAATTTTTATTTGACATTTTATAGACTAAACGATTAATCGTGAAAATAATCTGCAGATTAATCGATAATGAAAATAATCGTTAGTTGCAGCACTACTATTATGTGAATGGATGTGTGTGTGTGTGTGTGTGTGTGTGTGTGTGTGTGATGGCTGAGGATGAAACCAGACAAATTAACTCCTGAAATATTTCCTGTGTAATAAAACATATTCTTGAATACTGGTTTAAACACACAAAGGCTCCATCCTTCAAACCATGTATTAGACTAAAGGAACATTATTAGAGCTCCATGTTTGTACTGGAAGGAAACAGAAATGCTCAGAGCTGGTGGAGGATCAAACTTAAAAAATATAAAGCTTCACTTGATCAGCTATCCTTTAATGAAACACATTCAAGTTCACTGCTGTATTTGTGTATATTGGCGTCTCCTTCCTTCAGCCGTTGCTCAGTACAGTATAAAGGTGAGGCAGCTCACCTGAGTGTCGTGAAGAAGCTCGTGGTTGGGGCGTGGGCCGGACCTGCGTCCCGCTGGAGGTCCTGATGAGAGGAGTCGGGGCGTACAGAGAGCAGGGTTTCCTCGCCCGGTCATCTTCCGCCGCCATGCTCTCCTCTGAGCTGGTCCTCGCTTTGGGCTGCACACACGGAAACAAACCAACATAAAACCGTGTGCTGGAGTCTCTTCTGCATTTACATTTTAAATAGTTTAAACTGCTTAACGTTCTTATCCAGAACAATTTAAAATGACAGCAGGAAGAGGTTTGATACATGCAATCAGTCAGTCGTGCAGGAGCAGCTCTTCTATCCTGATCTTGCACACAATTTTCATCAGACAGTTGTTTTATTGTGATAAAACGTACAAACTATTAACTGAGTAATGCTTTCCAGTTAACACAATAAGCTACTAAGTAACAGTCAAATAACATTACTAACAAATATTTAATACTTAAACCCTACGGAAGCCGAGAACAGTCGTGCTTGGACTTTTTTTTAATGCAGTTATCTTGAGATATCAAAGCTCGTTTATTCGTGATAACGGGTTAATTTATCTCGTAGTCTTCTCCTTAAATGACGAGGACTGATCTGAATGTAGTACAGTCTGATGCGATGATCAATAACGGGTACTCCTTGATCTTAAATCAGATTTGTCAAGACGCCATCTCTGCATGCTGGCATGGCACTCCTGATCTCTAATAAACATTATAAGCAGGTTATTAAGAGCAAACAACCTTTTGTTTTCTCAAGATAACAGAATAATTAACATTAAAAAAACTAAATGCAAGCACGGGCGTTCTTGGCTTCCATATAAAACAACATCAATGCAGAAATTCGAAATTGTTACTCATTAAAAAAAATGTGTTAAAATTAATGATCATGCACGAGGAAAGGTCTTCGGTACGGAAGCCGAGAACGGTCGTGCTTGCAATTTCTTTTTAAATTCCATTATGTTGAGATCACAAGTTAATTATCTCGTTATCGGCCGTTCTTGGCTTCCGTATAAAACGATATAAATGCAGAAATTCAACATTGTCACTCATTCAAAATATGTGTTGTTAAATTAACCCTGAATACGCACGGGGAAAGGTCTTCTGCAATAATTATTCATTTCAAATTTCAGCCTTTACATGAATGCGATAAAAGCCAATACATTGTGATAATGATTATATTAACAGGTAATAACTGTTTTAATTGATGTTTTTTTTTATGTAAATAGGATGTAAAAACAGTTTTAACAAGGCTTTGGCTTCAAATACACACATATAAAACCACTCAATAATCACCTTTGGAGGAAGAGGAGGAGGGGTGTCGTCTGCTGGCATGATGAGACTGTTGGCAGAGAAAGTGTTGCTTCAGTCTGGTGTGTTCATGATGCAAATACACATTAATACAGTTGTGAGTTTGTGTTTATTCAGCTAACCTGGTGGCTTGCATCGTGGGGCTGAGGTGGACAAAAGACAGAGAGAAAAAGTCAATACAATCTATTGATATTCCTGCACATGATCGACGGTATATGAAGAGGAAAACATGAGGAAATGACTGCTGGCAATAAAGTCAAACATGCTATTAAATATTTCGGCGGTGGCTCCCGTCCTGAGCTTCAACAAATAACAAAATAACAACATTTTTCACACCATCATCTGTGTTTGTATTATATTTAACATACATAACAGTTCACCACAGTGTTTTGAAATTAATCATAAATATGGTATTTGGTTGAAATTGTGTGATGTTTTCTTACATATCCACATCATCATAGTCATCATCTGAGTCTGTGTCCTGATCCCTGACACAGAAAAGAGAAAAGAGAGGTTAAATATTTGAATCAGATATTGACGTTTAATGTGTCTGTGAATGATCTGTGATCCAGTTACCTCATTGGACTCTTGCTACTGCCGGTCGATCCCAGAGAAGTCCTTAACTGTTAAAAAAAACACATGAAATACCCAATATTTGTAAAAGAGGTTACACTCAATGAGTACAAACTTATAGATATATAAAAAAAGGAGGTAAGAAACTAGAAAATACAGAACCAACAGTCACAAGTTCACATCCACACTCACTTTATGATAAATATCATGATAAATATGATGCTAAGAAAGATCCAATCGCAGAAAACAAATGAGAATATCTGAACACAAAGTTCATCTCTGATGAGTTCTTGTTGACATTAACAGGACACAACACATTCTGTTTGTTATTGTGTGCCTGACCCAAAATCAGCTATGTTGACTTTTTACAGATTACAGATACCAAAGACTTTGTAATACTCACAGGGATAAAGACAGACTGGGCACATCACTAGCTGTATCCTGTAAGTACTCTATGTACAGTGTACTGTGTGTACTATGTGTGTGTTTATGTAATGTAAGTATATACTATATGTATGTATGTTTGCATGTAGAGTACAAGTTTTTATCTATGTATTTTACAATGTGTACGTATGCATGTGCTCTTTGTATGTACTATATTCATGTAAGTATGCATTTATGAAAGTATGTTCAGTATGCAGTGTATATTCATACATGCATACTGAACATACAGTACAAATATATACATGTGTATGTTTACATACATACTGTATGTATGTATTATATGTATATTTTGTGTGCATTGCTATGTACATAGATACATAAAAATATGTAGTTTAATAAGTTGTTTGTAAGAATTTAAAGTACATATGATGCATGTATGTACAGTATTGATGGATGTGTGTGTACTGTATGTATACACTATGTATATACATATATAGATAGACAAATAGATATATACATACAGTACAAATATATATGTATAGATGTACTGTATATATATTTGTATGTATTCACTGTATATATGTTTGTATGTATTCACTGTATATATGTTTGTACTGTATATATGTTTGTACTGTATATATGTTTGTATGTATTCACTGTATATATGTTTGTATGTATTCACTGTATATATGTTTGTACTGTATATATGTTTGTATATATGTACTGTATATATGTACTGTATATATGTACTGTATATATGTTTGTATATATGTACTGTATATATGTTTGTATATATGTACTGTATATATGTTTGTATGTATTCACTGTATATATGTTTGTATATATGTACTGTATATATGTTTGTATATATGTTTGTATGTATTCACTGTATATATGTTTGTATGTATTCACTGTATATATGTTTGTATATATGTACTGTATATATGTACTGTATATATGTTTGTATATATGTACTGTATATATGTACTGTATATATGTACTGTATATATGTTTGTATATATGTACTGTATATATGTTTGTATATATGTACTGTATATATGTACTGTATATATGTTTGTATATATGTACTGTATATATGTACTGTATATATGTTTGTATATATGTACTGTATATATGTACTGTATATATGTACTGTATATATGTTTGTATATATGGATGTGTGTCTAACATTAAATGTGTTATAATCTCACCGTTGTGTCTGGTGATTCTTTCTTCACAGGCCTCCGAGTGTAGATCTGTTCCACTAAAGAAATTTAACACAATGACACTTTTCACATTAACATTTCAGTCCTTTTCCAAAATGTCTTTTCCAGATTAAATCTTCAGTTGGAGCAATGGCAGAATCAATTTGTATTCTTTCACCAGCATCATTATCATCCAATAAATACAGAGACAACAGGGATGAAACAAACGTGCCAAGACAGCAGGAGGAGTGAAATGAAGCAAAAACATCTCCAGTAATACTGGCAGCTGAAAATAGCTTTGTTCCAGCAGCCATCACTCAGATGAACAAGTCGTAGTAGCATTGATATTTAGTGGTCTTTTTATTGTTATTTTTCTCTTTTTAAGTCCTGCTTACTGGAGTCTTGAGTGCATTTATCATGTTTGTCTGTTGTCTGTGTTGTTTGTCTACTGCAAACCAAATCTACCTGCGGGTACAAATAAAGTGACCTGACCTAAATCAACTATTAGCGATTATTTTTGATTACCCGAATGTACTGTACATGTTATGAAACCATACATGCATTTAAGCAAATGTCCTGAAACTCACCATCACGCTAAAAACCTGATTCTGTATTTAATCTAATAAGGTTCATCATAGTTAAAGTGAAAGAGTGTGTGTTTTCTTACAGCTTATGTCAGAGTTTGTCCTCTCTGCCCGGTTGTGTTTGTTGATAGACTGGATCCTCTTTAGAGATCCAGGCACCACCACCTTAAATCAACAAGAAAACATACGATTAAAACGATCAGAGTCTATAGTCGCAGGTAGAAGAGGGGAGGGACAGGGAGTGGACATCCTGACCACCAGGTGCCTAAAAAACATGATTTTAGAGCTTAATTTCAAATCTAAAGTTGAGTTAAACCCACCAAAAGCTTTGAGCAAAACATGATGTAATGGCTTGAAATAATACATTAAATAATCTTTAATAAAGAGAGATTTTCTGATAAGTTTTGTGCTGCACTCTTAAGGTTGAATCACGACCGACCAGGCTGTTACTATCTATCGAGAGCTTCGTCTCAGTTTATCAAATGAAGTGTTAGTAAGAATCTGGTTCAGACCTCCATCTCGTCGTCCTCTGTCACCAGGCAGGACTTCAGTTTCTCAGGGTGTCGATACTTCTCCAGCAGGTCCAGGGTCAGCTCCTGGTTCAGGCACTGCTGGGTCAAAAACATGTGCTGCAGAGAGGGGACGAGACGGAGAGGAGACACGGGAAGCAAAGGATGGAGACGGAGAAAGAGACAATCAGTACAGATGAACAGACACAGTAAGTAGATGATGAAGACTGTAAGCAGCAGGACGATGGTCAAGACCGGCTCAGTCCAGTCCAAGTAAAGACTAAACTTACAGACTGAGACTGGATGACAGTCAGTCAGTAGTTTTTTAATACCAGAAGGCCGAGCTGTGGTAAACTCTTCAAAACCTGAAATACATTTTCTGGCCAATAGGGGGCAGCGGAAACAAGTTAAGAGCACAGCATTGACATATCTTTAAGTTGATATGATGAACTTTATAGCAAACAGCTGCATGATGATGATCTGGAGTCGTGTTTGTGTCACATGATGAATGTAAGTCCAGTATTTCCTCTCTGTCAGCTCTGTTTTTGGTCTTTGGGAAATATCTGGCTCTTTAGCTGCTAAATGTTCCACTATGTTCACCAGCTAGTTGCTAACTGTGTCTTTGCTGCTGAGCAGGTAGCCGGACAGATAAACACTGAGCTGTAACTATAAAGCTGTGTAAAGCCGAGGGGAGCTTTTTCACATTGCCCTTTCACATTGTCATCTGAGAAGTTGTTGTCATATAAATATCAATAATAGCCACTTTAGAGGTGTAATGTCTCCTTCAAACTGTCCCTGTTTGTGTACATAAACCTGAACTGGAGTGTGTGTGAGCGGTACTCACTGAGAGCATCTTGGAGGCGCTGGGTCTCTTCTTCGGGTTCCTCACCAACATGGCTTTCACAAAGTTATAAAACATGGAGGACCTGCAGACAGGACATAGCATGGAACTTAAAAAAGAGCAAATATAACCTACATACAGTATACACACACATATAATGGATGGTTGCATTTAGACCTCAGTTATCTGCTTATATTAACACACCAGTAGGAATTACTTAAGCATCAATGCAACTTGTTTACATTAGTTGAATTACAGCGGCCTGTACAGACATTTACAGATATTTCTGTGAGCAGTTTGAGGTTTCTTTATCTGACCTGCAGGACTTTCTTTTTCCTTATATTTCATAAAGTGTAAACATACTCTAAGAAAACATCTGTTCAAGGCTGGAAATGCAGGACCAGAAAGTTGCACTTGATTTACACACACACTTTACATACACTCGACATGATTAAATGATTCAGTATAATGAATGATAGTGTTGTAGGTTTTTATTTTATTATTCACCATTTAGACTTGTCCTTCAGTTTAGGGGGCTGGTAGCCGCTCTTGGACATGAGAAACAGGACGCTGCAGGGAAAAACACAGTAGAGCACAGTCAATGAGAGTCTGTGTGTGTGTGTGTGTGTGTGTCTTGCAGTGTGTGTTTACCGCAGCGGGTGGACATCAAACATTGGCGGCTGCAGCTCTGCCAGCTCTATGGCTGTGATGCCCACAGACCAGATGTCACATAGTTCGTTGTAGCCGCCTTTAATCTCCACTGCTGCCACCTCTGGTGCCATCCTGAGGACAGGAGGGGAACAGCAGCAACTGATTTTAGCACCGCAGATAACGGAGCATAAAGCAGATCTATAGTTACACTACAACTGTTTGTAAATAATAATTTATTTATTTGTAAAATAATTAATCTCATTGGTTGGGTTGACGAGATGTGGTGAAGCACTTACAGTTAGAAAGAATTACATTTTCACTGAGAGGAAAGGTGAATATGTTCTATTTGATATAACAACCTTTTATAGACTGTTTCAATAAGATAAACTCATGACTGGTAATTGATAACTCAGAGTTATCTACGGTGATATCTGTGACATCCCCTTTTGTTTGTTTGTTTTTCTCTTCATTGCACTAAATAATGTACAAAATATATTCACATAAGATATATATAAAAAAAAACAATAAACAGAAGTTTAAAAAAAGAATATCCGGGTTAGTTTCAGCAGTAAAACTACATACCTCTTAAATGTTGCTCATATGTCATATAGTTGAATATCATATAGCACTCTGCCACCATTCAGTAAACAGCATATATAATGTTATATATCATTCATTTGAGTTTACTCTATGCATAAAAGAGTCTAAAATAAACTCCCTGCAGCCATTTTGTCCCCAAATGTTTACAAGACAACATTCAAAGCTGCAGAGAGATTTTGTGTTTATGTTTATTTTATTTAATTAACACGAGCACTCAGGTCCATCATGTAAATGTATATTTAGCCTACAAGGTTATTTTCATCTGCAGGGCCAGACAGGTTGATGACGTATAAAAACATTAAAATAACACATACAGAAGCACATAAACACAGATAAATAGTAGTCCTGATTATGACAGCATGTTTGTTTAATAGATTCAGCTCTGGGTTTTGACCTTACCAATATGGCGTCCCGATGAAGGACATCCGCCGGGCCAGAGTGGCTGTGATCTGAGCTGAGATCCCAAAGTCGGCTACACAACAGAGGAAACAAAACATTAACAATATCCACACTTCCAAATTTTTATTTTAAAAATTACACTTTACACCATATTTAATAAGGACTTAATTTTCTTATGGCGCTGATGTGTGCAAATTAACAAGACAGGTTTCTGCAGGTCTTGAGACTTAAGTGATTATTATCATGATTATTATTAAATCAAGGCCATAAAATTTAAATTTAACTTTGTATTTCTACTATTTATTTCAGAGTTACTGCTACAAAACTAACAAGCGCTGACACACGTCTCCAGTGCATAAACCCAATTCTTTTAAAAAAGGTTATTTGTTTTTTTTGCATTTTTAAAGTGGTTGTGTTTTCAATGCGTGAGGGAATATCCAAATAGACCCTTCAGTATTCTTTAGTATTTCTTCCTTTCTGGATTAAAACATCAGCCAAAGCGGTGTGTTCGTGGGAAAATCATATCAAAAAGGAAAATGACAACCCTT
This sequence comes from Macquaria ambigua, assembly GCA_008360985.2. Taxonomy (NCBI): domain Eukaryota; kingdom Metazoa; phylum Chordata; class Actinopteri; order Centrarchiformes; family Percichthyidae; genus Macquaria; species Macquaria ambigua. Next base: position 14,586 of record VMKM01001460.1, read on the forward strand.
ATCAGAATATTTCTTGTGAATGGAACAGCGTGTTGCAGCCGAAGATGAAGTGTTAAATAACGTTCAAACGAGGCAGCAGAGACGTGTCACTTGAGTGACTCATGTTAACCACGCCGGCACAGTGCAGAGCAGACGGTGCAAACATCCACCTACCCAGCTTGACCTCGCCCTGATCGTTGAGGAGGATGTTGGCACCCTGGAGGCAAAAGAGGGTGAGAGAAACATCAACACAGACCCGACCACAGAAACATCTCATCATACAAAGACTCTCCTTTACCCACTCAGTGATCTTTAACAGAACCCACACAGGACGGAAATCTGAACGTTCATCTGCTTTATTTAATCCTTTATATTGAATTGTTTTATAGTGTGCTTCGTAATACATAGAGGTCGAAGCCTAATCTTCAGCACAGCGTTTGTTTTATTCTTGTCTCCCTCTCTGATGCTGCTGCAGTGACCCAGTTTTTCCAACAGCGATCTTAAACTTTCATTTACTGAAGTCTAACGTGCAAATAAATGCAAGACACGAGTAAACAAAGATGCAGAATAAAAGTCCCATATCACTGTCAGACCTTGATGTCTCTGTGGATCTTCTTCTGTGCATGCAGGTAGTCCAGGCCCTGGTCACACACACACACACACACACACACACACAACAAAATAAAAACTTTACTTGATGAGAAGTAGGTTTTTTTGTGCTTTGAGTTTCAGGTTATTAAAAGTAAAACCTCAGATAATAATTAGTGTGTGATCAGTGTGACTTTACCTGTAGCATCTCCCTGCAGATGTAGGCGATCTGTGGCTCCGACAGAGGACCGGTCACTGTGCAACACAATTTTATTATTTACCACAGTGATTCAGTGGAGCAGCATTCACAGCCTACACACAGTAAAGTACACGACTGGAAAAAGACAAATTAAGCGATCATGGTTCATTAAAACAGTATCGTGGTTGTGCAGAGTGTACTGGGTGCTTTACAGGATGCTTTGGATGCTGTTTAGCATCAGAACTAATATATATATATATATATATATATATATATATATATATATATTTATAAATGATGCTGCAGCCACAAATTCAGACTCCAGACTTGTTTGCACAAAACATTTAAAAGGAGGATTATAGGAAAAGTGCAGGTTTTTTACAAACCGGGTCTTACTTTAGTAAATTTGGATATGAAAACATTTTGCTAACCAGGTACAGAGACACAGCTTCACAGCTGACTCCACAGTGAATAATAACGTGAGGTCTCTACTGCGACAGTGGTGACTAAAATGTTTTATCCATCTGCTAACATTTAGGATTTGCAACAACATCGACGGCACTGATCTGATTCTGCAGCAAGAGAGAAAAAAAGAAAAATAAACCAGAATGCTGTCACTAACAGTAAAACCATTTAGGCTTTTATTTTATAGCTTTAGACTGAGGCTTTGTGCTGAAATGTCTCCGGAGGGGGATTTCTGGATGCCCTAAATCTCAGCATCAGGGCTGCAACTAATGATTACTTTCATTATCGATTCATCTACCACTTATTTTCACGTTTAATCGTTGTGAAATTGTGAAAAATGCTCATCACAGTTTCCCAGAGCCCAAAGTGACATCTTCAAATTGCTTCTTTTGTCCAAAACCCAAAGACTCTTCATTTACTGTCAGAAAGGACAAAGAAAAGCAGCAAATCCTCACATTTAAGAATCTGCAACCAGCAAATGTTTGACATTCTTGATTGCAAAATGACTCAAACAATTAGTCGACTATGAAAATAGTTGCCAATTTGGCAAGTTGGGGTCACTCTGGTCGTAAAACTTATATTTAATATTATATTAATATATTTAAGTACTGTGAGGTGCAGCTCTGAGCCTTTCAAGGCTTTATGATACATCTCATATCTTCTCAGTCACATGTTGTTTTGGTTCAAATGATTTTTACTGAGCTGTTTTTCTTTTTCAATTTAAGATTTTATACGTGTTCGTCTGTCTGTCTTAAGCACCATGTTGGACGTACTGTAAGTGTTCTGGCTTTAACATTTCATCCTTTGGGTTTGTTTTGTAGATGCATCAAAAAATAAAAAAAACAAACAAACAAACAACAAAAACAAATAGATGTAAGTTTTGCCTCAGGTGAATAAAAACGCTGACGTCATGAAGGCAGTTTGACACACTGACTCACCATGGTAGACGTCCTGGAGGGAGCCTCCTCCACAGAACTCCATACAGATCCACAGTTTATTAGCTCTGCAGACAGGAGAGGAAATCTCAGAGTTAACTGCTGAATCTAAGATTAATAAGAGAGAGAGAGAGAAACACAGGTAGAGACAGCTTACCGTATGTAGCTGCCATAATATGCCACGATGTTGGGATGTTTGCAGCTCTTCACTATGACGATTTCCTGCTGGATGATAGAAAAATCATCATCTGTGGAGCCACACAGACAGACAGAGAGAGAGGATACACGTTTATTATTATCATCACATTACAGGTGAACACAGGTGTAGACAGTGGGTGTACACGCTACATGCTAACATGCTAACATGCTGTTTATTTGGGAGGGTTGCACTACTAATTCTTAATGACATCTAGCTCATGTTCCTTTTGAGTTTGGATGCACTTATCGTAAGACGCTTTGGACAAAAGTGTCTGCTAAATGAAAGTAATGTAATGTACTCAGGCAGAGCACCGTGTAAATTCTATTTATAATGAAATAGTGACCAGTTAGGAGCTGATTTCAGCAGAGCTCTAGCCTTCATCTTTCCAAGAAACTTTCTAACGGCAAGGCAACTTTATTTGTAGCACATTTCATACACCAGGGCAATTCAATGTGCTTTACAGGGTAATAAAAATACAACAAGGTCAAAAGATTTACAATATAAAAGTGCAAAAATACAGGCAAGAGATACACGTTTTAAAAGTAAAGAAGTACAGTTTAAAAGAAGTGAAAATAAAAAGATAAAAGAACACAGAAAACACTCCCACATTTAGATGCAAAATTAAATTAAATTAAAAACTTTGGTCTCCCACAGTGAAATAAACTTTGGACCTTTGGTGCCTCCAAATGCTTCTAAAATCATCATCATCATCCCAATCCATCATCAAACTTTATTTATTTTATTTATTTGTTTATTTGACGGGAGAGAGCACGTTAATGAACATCAGCATAAAAATAAAAGATGTAAACATGCCGGAGTTAGCAAGAATGCTAATTTAAATTCAGAGTGACATTACAAGTGACAAACTGATCCCTTTTAATAAACACATAAACTGTGGGACGTCCTCCACCAACATCTGTCACCATAAATACTGACAGATACAGATGTTATATTATGTGCCACTTCCCTGGAAATGCATATAAACATCCCTGAAACAAGGAGCACATGCTGTCTTTAAACTGATGTGTGCAGATCTGAGTATAAAAAAAGGTTTAATTGTACATTTATATTCTCCCTTTTCTTATTTGGGATATTCCTTAATATGCCGAACCCTCCTGAAACATGTCTCTCATGTTTTATCCCTTTAACATCCAGCTTTAAACTTTTTATTTCCCCTCAAGTGACTTTAAGGTTGTTCTCCTGATGTCTCATCCACTAGAATTTAAAATAAAGTCCAGTTGTTGTGTAATCTTACATCGCAGAAAAGAAGCGACGCCTGCGAGCTAGTTCAGCTGCTATAAACACACGTGGCATGCCTCACTCTGCCAAACACACCCTCCCAATATGGTGGTCTATTTAAGCTCTCCCTCCTGCCTGTCAACGCCACTGCTGCCCTGCATCAGTACTGCTGCCTGCTCTTTCAGCCCAGCATCCACCTGCAGGCTCCAGCCATGAGGGTTTAAGATATTTAGCTCGTCACTCCCCAATATCTCTATGTAAACATATCTGAGGGGAGTGACGAGGTCAGAGCCTAGATGTTCTGCTGCTGTAATAAACATTTCAAACGTGAGTTGTCTGACTGAAATGTTATAAAAACTAAATGAAGATGTAGCATGTGAGCATGTGACAGAAGTGAATGCAAAGATTAAGATGAGTTCTGTTATTTCCTGATCAAATCAAATTAAAGATCTTGTCTTTCATAATCGTAATTGTGCTTTGGCAACACATGTCAAATATCAAGCCAATAAAGTTTATTGAACTGAATTAAAAGTATAAACATCCAGATAAAACTCTCACCTGGTTCCATCTTGATGACCTTGATGGCTGCCAGCTCTCCATTCTGCTTGTTACGTGCCTGAAAACACACACACAAACACACACACACACACACACACACACAAACACACACACACACACACACACACACACACAGGTTGTTATTTTTATGCTGTAGCTGTCTGTTGTCTTGCTTTTGTAAATGTGGTGCGTCTGATTTGTGTCTTTTTGTGTGCCAGCAGAGCTTCATTTGCATGTTTGCAGTCCAGATCAGCGGAGTGCAACAAACATCCCACCGCTCCACTCTGTGGCATTCAAGACACACACTTTAGGACACACACACACATTTACAGCATGTATTCACGCACACACACACACACACACGGTTTCAAAGTGTGATAGCAGAGAATGGTCTCACTTCTCTTTGCTTATTCACACCATTTGTAAACAGAAACCAGAACTCCCTTTGCACATCAGTACTTTCTAAATGGGTCCAAGTTGACTTTCTGCTGCAGCAACTCAACCGTTAAAGTATCTGACCAGCAGAAAACAGGTTTGTCCTGCAATAAAATTAAATAATAATACAAGAAAGCACTGTTTTGTTTTCCACTCTGTATCCAGATGTTGTCATTAACACAAGGATGCACAGAAAAACTACTACTAAAATATGCTGCTGTTGAAATTACATAACAATATATATACGTATATATATTATCATTATTAAGACCACAAAGATGTTCTTCGATAATGGCTGTTTTGTTTTTGTTTTCTTTTTCTATCTTTCTGGTTGTAAAAAAGTCACAATACTTCTGGTTGTTTGCAGAAACAAAAACTCAATAAATATTAAAGTTTCAAAAATAAAAAAGACCACAAAGACAGTGGATCAAGCCCGAGGGAACTCCTTAAAGAGTTTGGGAGTTTATTCTCCTTATTGAAAGCATTTGCAGCTACACACATGTCCAAAGAGTGCTTGATTTAAAGATACAGAAACAGTTAATATTATTATTATTATTATTGGACAGGGCCTATAGAGACTTAAAGTTATAAGTTACAGTATGAGCAAAAGACACAACAGCACAATAATAACTTATATACAATAAATATGTTTTTTCATACCATAAATAGTCTTACAGTCGCCCCAAATTACCTCACAACTGTAGTTATGCTGTAATCAAAGTACATTTATTTTGTCTGGTTGGATCATGAAGAGATTATTATTTCACTCGTCTTTGAAATGTGAACATTTGAATTTTTCTTTGAATAGTTTGTGGTTAAAGTTTCTGTCGTTAAAGCGATAGATGTGTTTAAATTCAGCTTCAGAGAGTTTTCAGCAATATGTATTACTCTCAACCAGAGACTGATGTAACTTACTGTAATACTGATTAACCAAACTCTCAGATTTTTAAATTAAAATAATACGTTTATGATTTATGACACATTGTGTGATAAACATCAGAAGAGCCTGGCAGTCAGCCTGAGCGGTGAGAGGCACAGAGGCTCAACAAACGAAGACAGAAGCACCGCTAGCTGCAGAAACTCAAACAGGAAAGAGGTGTGTCAGTCCACACGGTTTGATTGACTGGTGGTCAGTAAGGAAACACCTCTGCACTGAGCAACAAAGATGGAGACAAAAAAAAAAAGAAAAACAACGTCAACCAGGCAGATAAATGAAGAAGAAACTCTTCACTGGGTGCAGAGTGAGGGGGGAGAAGATGACTTTACACAGACTGAAGTTTAGACATCACAGGACAGCCGGCCCACTCACTTCACTTTAGAGGAAATACCCATTCACATTCTGTCACTCCCGAAATAGAAACCAGTCATATGTGCAGCAGGACAGGTAGTGTACAGTGACAACGGAAACTCCACGGCCTCAGGGAGGGATTTTTAAAAACGTGACACAACGATATCTGATGGAGAGTTTTGTCCAGAGAACCAAATATGATTAAAAGTGCAGACAACTTTCAGCCGGAGTGACGGCAGAGCTGAAACCCCAACATGGTCCACCACTAAGCAGCACCGGGTTAGGACTGATATCAGAAGACAAGCTGCCAGGCTACATAACGTGTCAGTCGAACCATCTTTCCCTGTCGTCACTGAACTGTTATAACAAAACAAGTCAGACGTCACAAAACTTAAGATGCTAACTAAATGAGATAACACACTTTCCAAAAAGTAAAAGAAACAACTTGTCAAAGACATGACGGGAAGGCAGGCTGCCGTCGCCTCCGCTGTCACAGCGCTGCCGTCATTTTGTCGGAAAATTAAAACCGCCATCAAGTGTAATGGAAGCTGACACTTCGCAGTTGGAGATATTTTAATCTTTGCGCCGGTCTGTCTGTCTGTCTGTCTGTCTGTTAGTTTGATGTTGAAATGGCACAGTGGAAAGTCAGGGTGTTGTTGTGGTGGCAGAGCCATTTCTATTTTCAGCAGCTTTCCTCTTTTGACCATGACCGAATGCTAACACTACGCCTCCACAAACTGATCTTCAAGGGTCAGTTCATCACTTCCCCTGGTGATATCACAGCATGCAGATACTTTTGGTTTTATCTGCTGAGGCTTTGAGATATCTGTCTTTGAGTTTTCCCAGAAATGACGCTCCTGTTATTCAGGTTCATTCAGGGAATTCAGGATCATTGGAACTACTTTCAACCGAAACAGTCCTTTTGAAAAGAGCGAGGTCTGTAGATTATCCAGAATAATCAGGACATTGTTCCTGGTGAGAGATGTTGGGGCTGTTGAGTTTTCTAAATGTGAATTCGCTGAACGTCAGCGGTGCATATCTCAGAACTCCAGCACATAAAACTGCAAGGAAAATCCAGATACTGTGAGCCACTGGAGTTAAACCTAAAAGCAGGGCCGGACTGGGATAATGACAGACCACGTTAGCTGTAACTGGTCTGTAACTGAGTACTGTACTGTTTACTGTTTATGCCAGTAATTTATCTTTTAGGTTTATTACTACACACAAAAACTACAAAAAGTTAAAAACAGCCAAATGTCTCCAGTTGCAAGAGTTTGTCAATTGGACTTCCATAATTAAGGCTACAGGAATAAATGTTAATATGTATAATATTTGGCACTTTAGGAGTGTTTGTTCGTCGCAGCTCTGACTGGACTGTTGATCATCATGAAGCTCTGAGTGACTGGAGGAAAAGATCTTTTATTCTCCTTTATTTCCTACAGAGCATGATTAGGTGTTGATGCCATTTATTAGTGTTTTAAGAATCAACTCGGGAAGGTTAGTCGTGATATTATGACGTGCTGACGACGGCCCTGCTAGCATGTTTTCTTTTTAAACACTAACCGTGTCCCTTGCTTGTAATTTTGCAGCATTTAGCTTCACTTTCCTCCAGTTCTTTTCTCCTATCAGTGCGCTCCCTCTCACCTCCACCTTTCCTCTTTCTCTCCTTCTCTTTCACCTGCATTATCAGGTTTCTCTGGTTTACATTTCTGAGTGACTGTAGCAGGCGTGTTTGTTTTTACTTTGATTTACACATTTCATTTAGCATTTCTAAACACTGGCCGGACGCTCGAGGGGAATTATCCTGGTGTTTCCGAAGGCCAGTCTGGGCCTGCAGAAAAATATGTTATTTCAGGTGAACTGACCTTTTAATCTTGAACCTGACCTAAGTTCCTTTACCTGCCCGAATTTAAAGCTGCATTAAGCTGCATTTTTGACCAGAAAGACAGCGGCAGACACACAGAGCAACACGAGCCTCCCACCAGAGTTTTCACTGGCTGAACTCTGGTCTCTTGATCTGGTCACTTGAAACTAGTCTTGTCTGGGCTTAAAACAGCTGTCTGCAGTGAGTAACAGTCTGTATGTGCTGCCTCAAAATGCAAAGAAATAAATTTTAAACACAAATAAAAGCAGCTAAAAGACAGTGACCCTTTTACATTACAGAGTGATGAAATAAAACAGTATACTGTGACAGTGTTGCGTTTAAACTCTAGACAGATAAGGGATTTTTTAGTGTGTTCTTCTGAGGTCTTCTGTGAAATGTGTTTCTGAGAAAGTTTAGTCACGTTTATCGTTAGAGAGCAGATTACAACATGCTCCCGTACAGCACCTTGTTGGACGTTATTACACAACATTTCTCGTTAAAACTGAGGCAGTTGTAAGATGTCACTACTGCAGACTACTACAGACACGCTATGACGGAGCACAGGTAGTGACAAACAAAAGCTCTGAGTGGCTGAAAGGTAAGTCAGATAATGAAAGCACACAATGACAATGGAAAACTCCACTCGAATCGAAGGAGCCTTATGTGTGTGTGTGCGTGTGACATCAGAGAGGTCACTGATAGGAAAGACGCCCAACCAGTAGATCAGTAAACAACCAAACACACACACACACACACACACACACACACACGAGTTGGACGTCACAGCAGACCTTCCACAGCAACGTTTCCATCTTGAAGTGTGTGTTTACTAGTTTCTTGTGATCGCAGGCGAGGAGGGGGTCTTTCCTTTCATTGACCGCTATGATGACACACACACACACACACACACACACACACACACACACACACACACACACACACACACACACACACACACACACTCAAAGCAAAGCATGCATGAGATAGTATCATGGTACTTGTTGCTGAAGCCAATGAAAGCAGCCGGTTTGATCACACTTTGCGCTCCACGTCACGAGAAACAAGAAAAGAGTGGAAATGAAGAAGTGGACCCTGCTCGCTTCCTTTCACAATAAAGGTCTGAGATTTGACCTGACATGAAAGGTCACAGGGAGAAAGTGTTTGAAGTAAAAGCTTTGACTGATGACGACTCATCACAACACATTCACTTTAAAAACTGGGTGGGTTATCATTTATGCTGCACCCATATATACCAATAAACCCAGACACCTAACTCTTTATTAACTCTAACTATAATCTAAAAACCCAACCATAACCCCAAACCTATTGAACCTACTTCTAATGCTTAACCACAATAACAGACTGAGCCCTTCACCATAACCCACCTCCAAACCGCAGAAAGCAGAAAGAAACACAAACATGCTCACTTTTAGGTTTTTCTACATCTTACTCTGGTTGTTAAAGGAATACATTTTGCAAAATTCCTCATTGCTGTCTTACTGATAGCAAAAGATGAGAAAATAAGAGGTGCCTCCATGATATGTTTAGCCTAGCTTAGCTCAAAGACCAGTTGAATGTGACTATTGTGTAGGAAAAAAAATAAAAAGTAGACACTGCGGATCAATGAGCAGCTATTAATAAGTCCCCATAGTGACGTTACCCCGCTGACTTACAAATTCGAAGGAGGAAGTGGAGTTGGACAGGACGTACCCTCAGAAAACCTGCCACAAACACAAACTGACAAATGGAAACCACAAGGAAGAAGAAGAAGAAGAAGAAGAAGAAGAAGAAGAAGAAGAAGAGGTCGCTCCAGGAACAGCTGGAGAAATGTCTGGGAGTGAGCTCAACTGGGGAGATCTCGAAAGAACCGCCAACAACCAAGTGAGGTGGAGGACATTTTGTCAGTGGCCTATGCTCCCCATAGTGACGTTGCTAAATGTTGCACAGTTTTGTATTGATAAACAAAACTGACTTTTGGGTGTATTAGCGACTAGCTCGCTATCGAACAAGCTAAAACATGTAACCAGATAGCTGTTGGAGAGTAGCTGCTTCACCCTGTTGACAATCTGCACGCTAAGCTAGGCAAGGCTAGTATAGCACATTTCACACACAATTCATTCATAATTTACATAATCCAAACAAATAGAAAACACAATATAAAACACTGAAACACACATTTAAATGATAGAAACCATTTAAAAAGATAAAAGCAAAGGTTCAAAGATATTAGAAGTTATATGTAAAGATGTAAGTGAAGGGACGTTAATGATAAGTGCAAAGGGCTCAGTCAAAAGTGGAAGGAACATCATAGTTTTTAAGGTGGATTTAAAGGCAGTTAAAGTCGGAGAAAGTCATATATGGAAGTTTGTTCCAGCTCGGTACATATTTGACTAAATGCTGCTGGACTCTGGGAACAGTTCGCTATGACTTACCTGATATGGTAGATGATGTATTTTGGTCCTAAACCAACTGAGAGTTTTATAGACAAGCAGCAGCACCTTAAACTGTATTATATGACACATCACACCAGTTCACCAGAAGTGTTTACTTTTCTTCGTCTTTGTTGGGACTGTTCGTTAGCGGCTGCGGTCTGAATGAGCTGAAGCTTCTTCAGAAAAGAACATGCTGTAAATAAAATGTCTGGACATGTTTTTAAGACGACAGCATGCAGATGTGCACATTAAAGGTTTCAGCTCTGAGTCCATGATGTTGTTAAAGACAGGGAGTCCAGGTGAGTCTCACTGTTTCTTCATCTTCTGCACCAAAGACAATTCAGTTTTGTCCGTATTTAACTAAAGGATGTTCAGGCACATCCAATCATTGATTTGTTAATAAACACTCCGGGGGGCTTTGCAGGAACTGACACGCAGACATTAAATTGATCATTTAATTCTCATTTGCCTCATTCATTTAGCAAATAAGCTAAACTCCCAAAACACCAGATTATTCCTTTAAGACATTTGCTCTCACAAAGTACTAAAGCACATGCTCTCACATGACACACCCACACCCACACACACACACACACACACACAAATGCCAGTTATGGGCCGGTGGCTGCAATTCTTTTGATGTTCTCAGCATTATAAATGAGCTCTCTTCCTCTTTTTTTGAGTTAATAATAAATCAAGGCCATTAAAAATTCAAGCTCATTTCATTGTAAGACACAACTGTGCACACACACACACACACACACACACACACACACACACACACAGACACACAGACACACACCACATTGTTTCAGCAGAAACTTGACACAGTTAGCTCGACTCTGTACGTAGCCCGCTGCTCATTTATCTCACTTCTTCATTTCTTGCGTCTGAGGTTGCACACACACCAGGTGCAGCCCGCAACTTGTGTGAGGCTACAGGTCTGAAACTAGAGCTGCACCATGTTGAACAGCAACCCCAACTGCAGCTTAGTAGCACAAGCCACATCTGATAAGGAGAGTTGGGCTTTTTACTGTAAGAGGAGGAAGATCCTGACATGATCATATGCAGAGTTGCAGTCAAGTCAGTTCCCGGTCCAGAGCAAATCACGCTCAGGTTAGTCAGACAGATAAAAGGAACCGTTGAGTTTGACTTTTCTGAAAGTACAGGTGGTGTTGAATGAACCCTAAAATCACGTGACCACAGTGATGCATTTAGGGTCATAGAGCCGCGTAAAGGAAAAGGCAGTTTATTCATCAGCTAACACAATTTAACATTTCAATTTAACACAAATAGCTCCTGATTACGAGCCATTAATTCTGTGTGTGTGTTGGAGAAGTCACTTTATGGAGGGTAATGTTGGTCTGTGGGTTCATCCACCACTTTGGTCCAGACTGAAATATCTCAATAACTACTGGATGGATTCCCATGAAACTTTGTATAGACATTCATAATCTCCAGAGGATGAATCCTACCGACTTCATTGATCCTCTGAATTTTCCTCTAACGCCATCATGAGACATTTGTGGTTTTGAGTGAGATGTCTCGACAACAATCGGATGGATTGCCTTGAAATGTGGTTCAGACATTGTAATAACTACTGTAATAATTCTGTTTGAACCCTTTTTCAACTGAAGTGTAATAACTTTAGTGATCTTAACTTTTCAGCTTGTGCCATCATCAGGTCCAAATAGTCCAGTTCTCTGGTTTATGACCACGACCTGCACAAGTAGTGACATCCCATCAGCCTCAGCTGTGTGTGTGTGTAGTGCTAATTAGCATACATTAGCATACCAACACGCTAAACGAAGATGGTGATGGTAAACATTATACCTACTAAACATTAGCGTATTAGCATTGTCGTGTTTCTATGCTAGCTTTAGCATTAGCTGACAGCTTCGCAGAGCTGCTAGCACGGCTGCAGACTCAGGATCTGCAGTGAGGAGATCACACAGGTGTTACATGTTATCAGTTAAGTGTAGACGTTTGACTTAACCTCCCCAACACTATAGAAACCATGGCAGAGTTATAAGTTGCAGTTTGCTTTCAGTTTGTCTTCTTAGAGCAAAACACAAGGAAGTATTTGTTTCTGTAAGTGTACTCACATTGTTAATTGTTTGACAGGACATGATAAACCTGTTCAGTTCAAGTCAATTCACCTTGACGTGACACAGAAAACAGCACTCAGACGTGTAGCTGTCGGGTGTTTGCTGTGTGTTGTCGTCCAACACGTAAAACCAGATACTATTTCCAGCACAATGTCGAACAGTTAAAGAAGGAGACGAGTGTGACGCGTCAGCAGGCAGAAATGTTGTTTGGGTGCATGCCACCATGATGATTCCTGTAACCATGAACTACTTGATACGTCCAATTGCTTCTGTTCCTGGTTGATACGACACACTGCTGGTTGATGATTATTTAGTTTTGGCGATTGTTGATCTTTTCTTCTCGCACACAGAACGTGACGCAGTTTACGTTGCGTTTTTTTCAGAATCCTGAGTAGTTAACATGAGCAGTGATTGCCCCCATAACCCACAGACACACACAGAAGAAAAACAGAAATGCAGCTGGTTGTAATACACAAATCTGACTCATCCAGCAGTCGCCACATCCTTCTCTCGTCTGACTGATCCTCCTGAAGGTGTTTTGACTGCTCCCTCCTTCTACAACTTACTTAAGACCAAAAACTGCCTCGTGCTGCTGCTGCGCCATTATCAACAGACATTTTAATATAAATTAGGTCATCTCTGTCGTGGTCATCTCACACACACACACACACACACACACACACACACACACACACACACACAATATATGGCCTACTTTCCCACTGCTGCTGATGGTGCAAAAGTGCTGCATTTGCAAGGCTGACCTCCGCTACAGTGTGAGTGTAGCAACACGTAGCCAAAAACATGTACATGAGTGCATGTGAATGTGTGTGTGGGTTTGATCATATCTGTATGTGTGTGTGTGTGTGTGTGTGTGTGTGTGTGTGTGTGTGTGTGTGTGTGTGTCCATATGTGAAAGAAGGACAACTATGCAAATCTCTCTCTCTGTGTAAAACAGAACAGACGGTTCTGCTGACCTGTTTAGAGGAAGTGTGCTCACTCTGCAGCTAACCTGCTTTGCATCGGTTACGTTTACCGTTCACTGCATTTCATTGTGGAGCAGTTTGAGCACAGTAGAGATTAGCATGTTGCATGATGAGCCTGATGTTCCCCAAAGTTGTCAGAAGAGCCACAGATGTGCTGCAAACTGCCACTCCAACGTGAATTACAAGCCCAACCTGAAGCCTAAAGCTACTATAACATTTTTTAAATCAAGCTGAATCCATTTTAATTGTCATGGAGAGACAGTGGAGATCAATGAAGGAGAAAAGTATTGACCTACAGCTACTGTGAGTCTTATTTGCAGTTTGTCTCTGATTAGATACATTTGATAAAATATCACACATCTTTACCAGCTAGTTATTGAAATCACAGAATTTTCCGCAGATGAACCTGCGGGCTAATCCTCGCAGATTTCAAGCTCTGAAGCAAAGTCACTTTTTAGAGAATAAATCAGATTTTATTACCCAAACAAAAACCAACCAGTCGGAGAGACAGACACCTGAACAAGAGTATTATCCAGTGGATGAGACTAAAAGCCATGTTAGCATCAGTATTAGCAGTATGTTAGCATGCTATTAGCATTAGACGCTGTAGAGCTAAGGCTGATGGGAATTAAAACAAGAGTTTTTTAGGTATGCCGTCATTTAAATGTTGTGCTAGTTGACATTTTGACCTGTTAGTGATATTAAGTGTCAGAACCAGGATGGTCACGTTACATTTCACCAGTATCAAAGTACAAGTTGTGTCAGATTTTACACTATAAATCTTAAAACTGCTTCAAATTTGGATTCATGCTTAAAAACTAGACATCAGAAGAAAAGAAACACGTGATGCATTTTGCTTCATGTCCCAAATCAGACTGAAGAATATCACAGATTTAGAAGAAGACATTATTCAGTCTGTGGTATTTCTTAAATACAGCGTCTCCATGTACTGTTTACACCATGACAGTGCCCGTGTCTGCATCATGGCGTCTTGGCCGTCGCCGTGCTTCACTGCAGCGGTACTCTGTTTGTACCGGGCCGCCAGTAAAACATGCGCACTAAAAACTGTCCATCACCACCACAGTATCATGGTACTTTATAATAAATGAACAGCTGACATCAAACCACAAAAACAATCAGATATTAGCCGTGTCTTAGCATTATTTGCAACTGTTGGTAAAGAGGCAAAGACCAACAATATGGCTGACAGAGGGTGTGTTCAATTACTGATTGACCTTATGTATTATGTTCATATGTTCATGTGTTTCTCCTACAACATCCACTCCTAAAGCATAATTAAAGTAAAAGCACTTTTGTTTCGGTTGAGGAAAGAGTCCTGACCTCCACAGTCTGTCCCAGTAAACGTCTATTGGCATTAAGTGTTGCCAGTGAACTCAAACCCTTAAAGCAAATGAGTTGCATATAAACTTCACCTGCAAGAGACAAGAGACAAACACACTGTAACTTCTCAGCGGTGCGGTGCAGGGAGGCGACGGCTCAAATGAACCTTTCAGTCTATGAAATGAGTGCAGGCAGGTTGGTTCTGCTCTGCACCGCTAATGCTCAGGTTTAAACTCCCGTGAAGGAGTCGTAACCGTGGATGTTTTGTCTTCTTGTGTCTTTGCTACTGTTGTGTGTAATGGATCTCTAGAGGGGAGCAGAGCAGCATCATCCACAAAACAGCCAGTAGAAAGGAGGGAAACAATAAGTAATAACTTACTTCATTTTCCCACACATGATAGTTTCAGGTGGAAAGTACCAGAGAATCCTGAGAATCCTGTTCACCTACACGAGTCAGTCAGGCCACATGTTCAGTTTAACATGAAAGGCACAAATTAACATCAAATTCAGACCAGCAGTTCAACGTATCTTTTACATCTGACCCTCCACAAATTAGATTTGTGCACGTGGAGTTGCTCGACATATCATCATTCAGGAATATAATCCACATGCAGCTCCCTTTACGCTCTTAAATATCAACCCCAAAAGTAGACCGTAATCAAATTTACACGACAACTTCACAATTAAGTCCCTAAAAACATTCATGTGGCAGAAAAGGTTGAGAAGTTATAATCAACATAATTCTGACACTCCGGCCGTGACACGATTGTAAAATTATTACAATTAAAGGTTTAGCTGCTGTTTTTCCCGCAGTGCAGTTAGAGGAGGCACCGCTGACTTTCTTTCTCGCAGACCGTCTACAGACTGTGTAACCAGATAAAAGAAAGTTGGGATCCACTCTTTAAGTATTTTGTAGAAATCTTATGTGTAGTTTGACGCTTCACCGGGCCTAACGTTGTGTTGTCATGCTATTATTGATTCTGTGTGTCCTAAGAGCTGTCTCTCTCTCGTCTCTGTTTATATCTGCATATTTTGTATTTTCACGCTTTTATTCTTAACGTTTCTGTGCTTTCAACTATTTATTGCCAGCCCGGGGGACTACAGGTGGAAATTAGCCTTTCTGGCTAACTTTGCTGGCATATTTTCAGAAATGTTAATAATATGCACTGTCACTGTCAAATAAAGTAATAACAATAATAATCAGGTGGATTTCTAATGATTCTCAGGTTTATAAAAGCTGATTTGGGATTCGCTCATTGCTTCCTGCTCCTGAGAGCCCACTCAGTTTATTTGATGCTGTTAAAGGATCAGCTCACCCAAATTACACTTTTTTGCTCATTCACCTCTTGTAGTATCGACACATGCCTACGTTTTTTATTGTTCTTGAATTGATCTTCTGCTGCAAGAAGGAACAGTTGTGATCTTGTGAGTGAGTGGAAATGTGTCTGGAGTTTCAAGTGTTTTTTTTTTTTTCTACTCTGTGCTGAACACTACAAACAAAATCCCATTCACTTCCACTGTGTCGGGGTGGTGGCAGAAGTTTCAGAGGTGGACACCTCAAAACCTCAGCAGATAAAACCGAAATTGTCTGCATGATTAGACGCCACGCAGATAACAGCTATTATGCTGATTTGGGTGAAGTGACCCTTTAATCTCTACAGTATCAGCTAACTATGGACAGACAGCAGCTTCAGTTTGACTTCAGTACAAGACGGGAATAGATCCTGGTCCATGACTTGTCCCTGTTGTGTGAAACGATGTGCTTCATATATAATATTAACTTTTTAACATTTTGTTTGTGCTCAGCAGTGAGGAGCTCGTTCAGCTGAGGTACATGGCAGAAAATAAAATTATGTGCTGCAGTCAGAGAGGCCATCACATCGTGGTTTAACTAAACGTCAGGCCACAGTGTGACAGACTGAGTGTGTGTGCGTCTGTAGAGAAAATAAGATATTTCGTATAAACCTCACTGACCTCGTTATGAAGCCAGCTCTCATTCAACATCCAGACTTACAGACTTAAAGTTTGCTTTTAAATCTTTAAAACTTCACATTCTGCGTGTTACAATTAAAAGAGGGATTCTTGAGAAACAAAGCCCAGCTGTGATAAACATAACAGAGGAAACATTAACTAGAATACAACTTAAATCATGTACAGAGGACGGGGAGGAGGTGTGAGAGGGTCCCGTCCCAATCAGGGTCGAGTTGGATCACATCTGAACCAAACTGAAGCTGAATCGTCTTACAGAGTCTCGGCCCTTCAAATGTACAAGTGAACATATGAAAGCAGCACTTAAAGAGAAGTAGTTTGACTACAATCAAGAGTTCACATCAACTTTTTTTTTTCTCAGTTGGAGTAAAATTCTCAAAAAAGCTATCAGCTATTGACGAGAATACTTTCACTTCTCGTAAAACCACTTCCTCCAGCAGGGCAGGAGCCTGCGCTCAGGTTCTGATTTCAATCAACCAATGAAACTAAAATTAATCACACCTAACGTTTTCCTTACAAACTCATCGAGAAATTCCCAGTGAGCACTCCAACACCATTATGTCCAGCGCTGAGAGAGCGAATGTCTAATGGGACAGTGTTTATCGTTGGTTCCAGATAACTGAGCAGGCAGAAGGGCGACATGCTTGACTTGAGATGCTGAACATCCCCTTCACACTGCTGTATTCACTCCGGTTTAAATTTGTATTTGATCTTAAAATAAAACACCCTCTCCTCTCTGGTTTCAAAGATCCAGACTCAGATCACTTTCTGATATAAAGAGAAACTGATCAGTGACTTCCAGCAGCAGAAGAAGAGCAGACGCAGATTAAAAGCAGCTCTGACCTTGAAGACTTCTCCGTAGGTTCCTCCTCCGACTCTCAGCAGGATCTCAAAATCATCCTGAGGGTTCCTGGTGGAGATATCCAGAGCCGCCCTGTGGTGGAAATCCATCTCAATGTTTGTGCTGCTGCTAATAGTCCTCCTCGGGCATGTCACACACACTCACACACACACACACACACACTCTCTCACTCTCACACTCAGCGGCATCTACATCTACAGGCAACACAACTGATGAACCGTCAGGAGAAGTGAAGACGCTCTGAGTCTCTTTGTGTCTCTGACTTGTCGTTCAGCTGCTGTCACACACACAGTCACAGTCACACACACACACACACACCTTCCTGTTTCTGTTTCTTAGCCTGCTATTGATCCTCCCTACCTCCCTCTCTCTCTCTCTCACACCTTCCTCTCTTCTCTCTCAAGCTTTTTTTTGTCTCAGCTCATTTGCATAATCCAATTCTGTTTCCTGTTGGCTGTGTGAGGCAGACAGAGAGAGAGGTTACAGCTTTTTGAGTGTTTTCTTCTTTTATGTTACAGGTTTGTGTTTGTTTTTTTGTTAGTGTGTGTGTGTGTGTGTGTGTGTGTGTGTGTTCTTGTGAGGCTCAACTTTCTTCATCTTTTAAGATGAAGAAATGGTCACTTTTTAAAGTTAGAATTAAAGGTTAAGAATGTGTGTGTGTGTGTGTGTGTGTGTGTGTGTGTGTGTGTGTGTGTGTGCCCGCATGAGCACATACTCTGGGAGCGTATGGGTGTCTACATATGTGTGACTTGTAGCTGATTAATGGCAGTTGTGCTGTTTGGGGTTTTCAGCGTAAGTTTCAGTCTCAGGTTAACGCCTACTGAAATGTGTCTGTTTGTGTGTGTGTGTGTGTGTGTAGGTGTGTGTGTGTGTTGCAGCTCTGCACTGGTGCTTGGAGCTCCCTGTCAGCTTCCTGTTCAGAAGCATTTCCCCGCAGATAAATAAGGGGCACCCGTTACATCCTGTCAACAACTTAAAATTACTTTATCAGCTGTGAATCTGAAAATTCTTTATTCTTTATTGATTATTTATAGAATTTAAATCATGTTTGCTTGCAGGTGTAAGACACGTGAAAGGCCTGTAGCATCTTACAGCCCTGCAGCATTTCATTTAATCATTTTTCTCTCTTGTAACTGGCCAGATGTTAAAAGAAAAACTATAAAAATATATATAATTAAATGGTATTTGCTGCAGACACCAACAATATGAATACAGTAAATTCACTATCTGAGTGAGAAGGAGCACACACACAGTACACAGCGTGTGTGTGTGTGTGTGTCAGTGGGGTCAGTCCTTCATTGGAAAGTTGTGGGGGGAGGTGAGGGGGTTTCTGAAGAAACATACTGGCAGCTTTAAGCAGAGCTATGAGCTAAATGCTAACGTCAGCATGCTAACACGCTCACAGTGACAATGCTAACATGCTGATGCTAAGCAGGTTTAATGTTTACCATGTTCACCATCTTAATTTAGCGTGTTAGCATGCTAACATTTGTTAATTAGCACTTAGCTGAGGCTGATGAGTGTCTTTAGTTCTGCAGGTATTCGGTCACAAACCAAAGTAGTGGACACATTAAAATGTTGACCTGATGATGGCGCTAGAAGAAAAGCCAGAGGATCAACAAACGATTCTCCCTGAAGGGAACATGAACGTGTGAATCAAATCTAATGGCAATCCATCCAAAAGTTTTCAAGACATCTTATTGAAAACCATAAATGTGAACCTCACGGTGGCGCTAGAGACAAAGTCAGGGTTTACTAAAGTCAGTGGGATTCATCCTCTGGGGACCACGAACGTCTGTACAAAATCTAATGGCAATCCATCCAATAGTTGTTGAATGATGAACCCACGGATCTAAAAACAGCCTCTGTGACATTATGAAAGGACAATAAAGCAGCTGAATGTGTGTTAGTCATTAAAGGGTTAAGTAAAAGATCTTATAATGATACCATCCCCATCGTTTGACCTTTATCCTCCCTCTTCCCTCGGCTCTGTTTGACAGCAGTCTGCCAAAAGTCTCATATCTGCCTCGTAGTTCACAAACACCCACATGTGACAGACACATAACAGGCCAGTTAACCACAGATAACTGCCTGCACCTCAGCTCAGCCTCGGGAGCAGGACTGATGAGGTTATTAATGAAGACGGTCACAAACCGTCTTCAGGCAGATGAGTGGGTAAAGTCTGAGACAGTCGCATGGAGGGTCCCACATCACTGACCTGCAGACATGCAGCTCAGGTGAACTGGAAACTCCTAATTGTCTGCAGGTGTGAATGTGAGCAACACAAACTGTGACAGATGGTGACGGAGCTCCCGGGAACAGCGCGGGCCGTGAGGTGATGTTGTGGCCACACTCGGTACTGCAGGATGGTACATGGACATTTTCTAACATGCATCCTACTGAGCATGCTCTATGACGCAAAAACGCAGAAGCCCGTGGAAGCCTGAAAAATGACTGGGGCGCCATCTTGGAATGCTTTATTGGGTTTTCTTAACATGTCCATGTTTGGCCTCCTGCCCCAATGCATGCTGGGATAGCCCCCATGTTATGTTATGTCATGCCATGTCATTAGGGCTGCAACTAACAAATATTTTCATTATCGATTTAGCTGCCAATTATTTAATTTTTTAAATGATTAGTTGTTTGTTTAGATGTCTGCAAATTGCTTGTTTTGTCAAATCAACAATCCAAAACCCAAAGATGTTTAATTTAATATTATAATGGACTAAGAAAACCAGCAAATATTCACATCTGAGAAGCCGGAACCAGTGAATTTTTGGCACTTTTGCTTTAAAAAATGGCTGAAATGATTAATGATTAATCTTAATTTGTTGCCAATCAACCAATCAATCAATCATAGTAATTGTTTCAGCTCTACAGGGGATGCTATGTTGTTCTATGTTATGTTACGTTACATTAAGTTATATTGTCATGGTTCCAGCCACACTCACTTTAATAGTTTTACTGCATTCACAGTCGGGGTTTCAG
The DNA here is from genome assembly GCA_008360985.2 of Macquaria ambigua. Classification (NCBI taxonomy): domain Eukaryota; kingdom Metazoa; phylum Chordata; class Actinopteri; order Centrarchiformes; family Percichthyidae; genus Macquaria; species Macquaria ambigua. Next base: position 35,041 of record VMKM01001460.1, read on the forward strand.
GCGGCCGTCCTTCACGAGTATTGCTTTGTTTGTCAGCAAGTACCTTTCTCCTGAGCCAGGCACTGGACCCTCACAGGCTCCAGCAGGGTCCCTCTGTAGCTGGTCCTGCCCTCTGACCCCACTGGATGGAGGAAAGTGGAAAGAGAAGTTTGCTGTCATGACTTTATTTTGACTGTGGGCAAAATGTCAGACGGCTCAAAGCACCAACTAAAAAGTGACATTGTCAAGTGTCAAGTGACAAGTGTCATTTTGTTTCTGTGGTTGTACAGGCCAGTGCACAGAGTGGGGGGTGTTCTGGAGGATATGTTATTGTGAAAACTTAACAAGATCATCGGTTGTGGTTTGTGGTGTCTCACACCTCACCTCAATCATGATGGTCTGCTGATGTTTCAGTACTGAACCAGGTAGTGGAAGGTCTTCCCAGGTGTTATCAACGAACGTTACCTTCAAGCTGTCAAGGCTCGAGCCACTGACTTCTCTACCAGCTTGAGCTGCTCGAAACCAATTTATCTGAGTTCAGCCGCCTCAGGAAACGTGGAGGTGCGATTTAAGATTTAAGCAATTATTTAATACAACAAACTGACAGTTAGATATTATCTAGCTATTCAGAATCACTTTAAGATACTATATATTTTGTTTTATACCCCCTAATCCCTTTCATGGACTCACTATGGTGGATTTAGCTTGACATTTCTGGGGAGACACCTGAGGGACTGCTACGACGTGCAAATCGAGACAGGTGGAGGAAGGAAGTTTCTTTTTTTAACCACCATACAGGCATTGCATGTGTATAAGAATAAAGCACATACTTCAACCAGCAGTAAACAATAAAATAAATACAGGAAAAAGAAATATAACATTTAAATACTACAGTATAACAGTATAACAACTGAACAAATTATAAATAAATTAAATATTAATACAGATAATCAGTATGAATATCTGTATTCCTACTAAATAATGTGGTGTTGTACTTATAGAAAATAAAACCGATTAAAATGATATTTTCATGATAACTTCTCATTTATTTCAGTTTTATCCCTGTATTATGAAAGTATTTTCCGGAAGTGGTATTCTGCTATCATGTACATTGACGCTAATTACCATTTTAATGTGTTGCAGTTCCTCACTGTGACCACTGGGGGTATTTAGAATGTATTTAGAATCACAGTGTTTACCGCCCCCAGTTGTCTCACTATGGAACTGCAACACAGTAACACGGTAGTAAAATTAGCGTCAATGCAGACATGATACCATACCAGTACTTCCGGTAAATAATAATAATTTCAAAATACAGTGACAAAAGTATAGCAATCGAGAAGGAATTACTAAAATAATGGTCATGAAATTATCGTGTTGATTATAAAATAGACTAAAGTCAACCGCTACGACGTGTCAGGCGAGAGTAGCCGAGGTAGCATTAGTGCTAGCGAGCTTCTACACTACCTTGTAGCGGTCCCTCAACTGTGTGGGTCCGTATACTTTCCGGTCCGCCTGTGCGTCGCTCTTTCCGTTCCGACCCTTTTCTCCCTCCGCTCCGGTGCCTGTTCTACCCTGCGGCCCACGTGTGGATTTAATTCGGTTTTCCACCTTTAAGTTTGCTGTTAAAGTTTGGACCAAATGTCGTCGTCTTTCGAGCAGATGAGGGCGAACGTGGGTAAACTCCTGCGAGGAATCGACAGGTTTGGATGATGCTCCTAACGAACTGGTAGCCTGGCGAGCAAGCTAACGATAGCTTAGCCTGTTTGCTAATGTTTTAAGCTAACGTTTGCTGAGTTAAGTCAGTGGCGGTAAGCCCGTTCACAGAGGCTTTCTGCACGATTCAGCAAGCTCAGGAGTTGTTTTTTGTCGGTCTGATGCCAGTGTGAACACTGTATCAATAAAATAAGTTTGTCAAAGTAAAAGAAAATTGCAGCTAACGTTAGCTAGGTCTGCTAGAGTGAACTGCAAACATTTCCCCCTTTTTAAGATCACATAATGAGAATGTTTTGCCTTTATGCCATAATAATATTAACCCATATTAAAGACCCATGTGGTCTTCTGATTAGAAGAAGATTAGTAATTAATTCATGTTGAACGCTGGTGTTTGAAGCTGACATTAGCTCGAACAAGCTAATTCTGGTTATTACAGGCATAAAAGAAAACGTATTACTCAGGACTGCTGCAGAATTACTTTAGTCCTTTATTTTCATTGCCAGTTTCCTTTTCACAGCTGCTGTCACACAGCTCAGTACTTACACAGATGTTGACAGATGTTAGTGGCTCAAGATTGATGACATCATACAGCCGCTGTTGTTAACATATAGAGGTTTACCTGGTTGACCTTTCCAGTGACCCTGCCTTTAATAAAGAGTCTTATGTTAGTATTGCCAAGTAATGAGTCCTGAAATAAGACTTTGGCAGAACATCATGGGCACACAGTCACTGCTTTGCTAAATTGCAGGGTGCTGGAAACCTCTGCCCTGTGTATATCCATGACACAGAAACACTGAAGCTGTCTACACTTGATTCATAGGAAATCATCTTGTCTCTCCTCCCAGATACAACCCAGAAAACCTCGCAACACTGGAGCGCTACGTGGAGACACAAGCTCGAGAAAACGCCTACGACCTGGAGGCCAACCTGGCCGTCCTGAAGCTGTAAGTTACACCGTCCCTGTGTGGGAGTCTGGCACCAGCCGCCATTCAATTGTGGGCAAATAATGTTAGCTGACACGGGGGAGTGTGTTTAATCAGCCAGTCACTTTGAGATCGATCTGGAGTCTCTTTTAAAAACATCGTGTGGACTGTCAAAGAGCCAACACGTTTTGTCGCAGGGGAATGATTAGTTTTCTGCTTTTTTCAGTGAGTTAATATCTTGTAGGTTATTTGAGTGTGTTTTAGTGACATTAACAATAAAGGGTTGTGTTTGTGTTTAACTGTATTGTCAAGCTTTCCCACTGTTTTCTGCTGCTGTTGATTTCTTCTGTAGGTTTCCTGTACAGTTTGTATTCTTGTTGACAAAAGCAAGGAGTGAAGAAAAACCCTAGTTATACTAACATTTAACATTTGTGATACAAATGTTAGTTTCCACCTCAGGCCAGAAAGATGTGTCAAGTGAAGCACAGTTCTCAGTAAAGGAAGCTCTGATCATTAAATCTCTGTCTCTGCAGGTACCAGTTCAACCCAGCCTACTTCCAGACTCAGGTGACCTCACAGATTCTGCTGAAGGCTCTGACCAACCTGCCACACACCGACTTCACTCTCTGCAAGTGCATGATCGACCAGACTCACGTATCCTTTTGGTGCCGTTTCATTTATCTAAGATCGTCTGACTGGTAGCTCTCGGGCTCTGGCTCTAAACATCTACATTCTCTAAAACCGTTAGGAGAAAGTTAATAAAAACAAAGAACATATAAACTAGAAAATGAAATCCTACACATACATATATATGAGTGGAGTCAGGCAAACGTTACATCTGACTCCCTTCGACATGTTTTGAAAGGTGTAATTCGACAACAACCACTCGAATGACAAGCTAGTGACAACTCGTCCCCGTTTAGGATTCTAAGCTAGCGCAAATACCGCTAACAAACTACAAGCTACACATCTACAATGCATAACGGTACACTAAATAGAAAGCCTACATTACTGACAGACTGTATGACTAAAATGTGACATTTACCCACCTGGAAGAATTAATATCAAGTACAGTTGTGAGTCGGCTGGTCTGAAGACGCAGCTTCAGCCCACAGCTTATTGACCCGCCGCTGATCTCAAAATAGAAATGCTTGAAATCAATTGGGGGCTGTCTGTAAACATGCAAGATAAAGTGCATACATATAAAACCACACGTTTAAGTAAGTGGGCAATTACATATGAATATCCTTTGTGCCACATAACATAACCACAGTGGGTGAAATCTAAAAGTTTGTCCCTATATTTTGGTTTTTGGTGAAATAGTACATGTAGTATGTGTGATATAAGTGCCACATTGTTACCAGAGTCACTGTGTAGGAGTGTGTGTAAATAGATCCAGGCTGGGTGGGGGTAGGGGGTAGGGGGTAGCGGGGGCGGGAGGCGGGCTTTGTCTTGGGCTTGGGGGGGCATTTCCTTGACTACAGTGTCGCAGCAAGAGGAGCGCCCCATCAGACAGATCCTGTACCTGGGGAACCTGCTGGAGACGTGCCACTTCCAGAGCTTCTGGGTACGCCACACACACACACACACACACACACACACACACACACACACACACTTCAGTAGGCATGAAGCTGAGACTGAAACTTACTTATTACTTATTTTGTCTGCACATTCAAAAGGTTTACATCACTCTGTTTGTACCAAAGGAAATGTCATTATTGTGTAACAAAGTGTAAGCACACAGTGTCTGAGGCCCAGTTTATGACGGCTTCCTGTTGCACCTGAAATAAACAAAGAGACAGAAATGAATCAGGCTTTATGCTGCTGACTAACCCATCATTAAATCCCTTTCCTGCTGTCCTGCGTTCCTTATTGTGACATCTCTGTCCTTGTTCTCATACCTTTTGCTCTCTTTCTCTTTTCCAAACTTGCGAAAGACGTGTTTGTTCACCTGGTATCTTTTTTTTTTTTTATCCCGCCCTCTTCCTCATCCTCCTGACAGACGAGTCTTGAGGAGAACAGAGAGCTCATCGACGGCATCACTGGGTTCGAGGACTCTGTTCGCAAGTGTGAGTATCATCTTCTGACAGAAAGTTCTTACAGCGAATATGAGCAGGTGATTTCATTCAACGAATCAAGGCTCGAACATTGAGTGTTTAATTTCTTTTCCTCTACAGTCATCTGCCATGTAGTGGGCATCACCTACCAGACCATCGAGCACCGGTTACTGGCCGAGATGCTGGGAGACCCTCTGGGTAAGAACTCTGACCCGAGTCTAGAAGAACAGACCTGCAGAGCTCAATGAAGCAAATCTTTAATCCTCTGGTTTTAACTTCAGACAGTAAAATACCTCCATGTCCCATCACTGTGTTAGACTTCATGTTGCCATGGTGGCAAGTGTGACTCACTCTTGAAAACACAATAAAACTCCGTACAACAGGTCCCCCCTCTGATTTAACTTTAAAGCTCCACTAATCCAACATTTATATTTTATTCTAATAATAAAGCAAATGAATGGACTCTCTTGCGGTGACAAACCCGACTGAACCTTCCAGCTTCTGCTTGTCCAGACACGCAGGTGAAGGTTTGGATGAATAAGTACAGCTGGACGGAGAACGAGGAGGGACAAATCTTTATCTTCAACCAGGAGGAGAGCGTCAAGCCCAAGAACATCGTGGAGAAGATCGACTTTGAGAGTGAGTGCTGCCGCTCAAACCGATAAATAAATGAGGAAATACACTAGAAATGGAATCAGATTTGGTGACAAAAACTACAGTATGTGTCAAACAGGCTGTTTGGGGAACTAGTTATATGCTGTTATAAGTTATTTTATGGTTATGAAACAGTTGACAGACTGCCATCACAGGTTGCTCTGCACAGCTTTAGAACAGTTAAAGCAGCATCGTTTTCTTAACTTCAGTATAGTTTTCTCTTAATCTAGATTTAAATTGAAGATTTCCCTTTGGGCTCTCAGAACTTTGCCCTCTTTCCACCAAATCAGCTCTGGTTCTTGAACCGGTTCCGTTCAGGACTCTTGGAACCTTGGTGCTATCTAGAGAACCGGCCCGCATTTCCACCAGTTTAGAGCAGAACCATTGTAATCAAGGATGCGTCGTCAGCGGAGGGCGTTGCACATCAGAAGTAAACAGTAGGAGCAAGATGGCGGATCACATTGATGACCTGCGAGCTTTTGTTCTGTTATTACAGATATTTGTTTTTGGGCCAACTATTAACGATAAGAAGACGTAGAAGACTGGTACCATAGTAGACCAGAGACCACTGCTGCCTTCTCCATCCTCTCTTTCCAACCTGGAGAATAGGACACGCCCACTGATGTCGTCACAGTTCGAACTTCAGGTTATGGAAAACCTGCTAGTTTTTAGAACTTTTCGGGTTCCGACCCAATTTATTTTTGATGCGTGAACCAGAACAGAACCTGTTCCATGTTGGTGGAAAAAGCGTACTTGTGATTGGCCATTTTATAACCTATTTGATTAATTGAAAAAATATATCCATAGCGTAATGGATTATATAAATAAGCGTTAGCTACACACCAAAATCCATGTCTCCACTTTGTAGCTGAAGAGATTGAACACTCCTGGATTTAATCCAGTCTGTCTCATATTTCACACTGAGTGTAGAGCTGCAATCAACGTCGGAAATTAGCGGGGGCAAAGGGCAAAAATGCCCCAAGAAATTTTGCCCCTAAAAAACATGATCAAGGGGCAGAAATTGCCCCCAGATTTCGAGGGGAAAAAAAAGAAGATATTTCCCAGTTTAGTCCAATGTCCTAATCCTACATTAAACCATCATTTTATTTTTTTTCAATTCATTTAATTTCCATTTCCGTCTCTTACGCACACTCGCACAAACAGCGCTGTTGTTCACGCTACTGTTACGATACCTGACTGACAGAGGCCAGGAGATCCTGCACCTGCAGTGAAGTAGCTGCTGCGACGGACCGATACCTCATTAAAAAAGCTCCAACTGTTACCGAAGAAAGCAATCGTAGGTCGTCACCAACGCCACCCCCAGCAAATAACGCCGGGTTCAGACAGGAGGTGCTTCCTTTCAGGGCCCATGTTAACCAATTGGGCTGTTCAGACAGGACGCTCCACACACTGATAATCTATTCTAAACAATATTAATGATATAAATGATCTGATTCTGATAAATTACAAAATATGCATCCTGAATGTCAACTCTTTTGACTTTCCTGCCCTCCCTCTCTCTTCTCCTGGAGTTTTTTAATTTCCTTCACTAGCGGCAACAATTAGTAGATTCATCGATTAGTCGACCAACAATTAATCTGCAGCTATTTTGATAATTGATGAATCCTTTTAGTCATTTTTCAAGCAAATATTCTCTGATTTCAGCTTCTGAAATGTGAGAATTTGCTGATTTTCTTTGTCCTATAAATTGAACGTCTTTAGATTTTGGATTGTTGGTTGAACAAAACAAGCAAATTGAAGACGTCACCATGTTTATTGATAAAACCATGAATCGATAATGAAGATAATCGTTAGCTGCGGCCCTGATTGAGTGTATTATTTGTTTCTATGTTGAAGAGTTGATGACTGGAAGTGAAGTTAAAGCTTTATATTCTTTCTGTTTCCTCCTTTTTCTCCTCCTGTTTGTCTTTTCACAGGTGTATCCAGCATCATGGCAACATCTCAGTGATGCAAACACACACACACACACACACACACACACACCAGTCATGACGGATTCAGCCAGGTCATTTGTTTTCATAATCACTCTTTTCTCAATAAAGGTAATTTATCATTTACAGCCCGTGTGTGTGTTTGCTTCTTCATGCTGCTCTCTGAACATTCTTCACATCTGTTTAATTTCCAGAAAGTTATGTCACAACATGCGAACTCCTTGCCGTGGAAATGTTTGCCAAATCTTCCTAAAATGATTTGACTTTCTTGTTAATGGTGTCAGGGTGTTGGCTATATATTGTTATTAAGCTAAATAAAAACTGGAAACATGAATCGGGCGGCCAGGTTTAGTCTTCACACGAGGTGTCGTGCAGTGGCTTTTGTTTAGTGTTTTCCTGCATGTCAAGTGTGTAATGGTTTAAAAGACGATGGGATGGGTGATTTCCTATGTTTGACATGCTCTGCAGGATTGTGAGTGCACCGGGTGCTCACCAAGAAAGTGGTGAAGAAATTAATTTTGCTGCTGTGAGTGAGGAGCGACTGTGACAGGAAGACTGAAGGTTTCAGTTTCTCTACACCTACAAAGACAGAAATCTTCTCATATTAGAGTCTGAGTGGTGAAGTCCCCAGAAACAACACCGCTGATTATTGCCTCACAAATGACCACAAATTTGAATCAACACCTCCGAACATTCATGATGCTAGAATTCACCAGAAGCTTTTTATTGGATTGAATTACATCGTACAGATATACCTGCTGAACTGGTATTGTATCACATTACATGACCTGTTGAAATGTCTTCTTCATATCTCGTTAATATCTGTTGTGTTGGACTGTGGTAACGAGTAGTAAATGATGTGTCTCAGAAATCATTCTGGGAGAAATCTGAAAGACTAATTGCTTCTTGTAGTTTTATTTTGATGGCAGTATTTTGTTTACAGTACTTATAATCTCATATCACAGCACTTTCAGGAAGAGTTTGACATTTTGGGAAACATGCTTATTCGCTTTGTGGTGGAGAGAAGAGGATAGCTTCTCGTATCTTGTTTGTTAAACATTAGCTGGTAGCAGTTTAGCTTAGCTTAGCATAAAGACAGGAAACAAGGGTAAACAGCTAGCCTGGCTCTGTCCAGCAGTTACAAAATCCACCTACCAACACCTCTAAAATTCACAAATTAGCAGATTAAATCTTGTTTGATTAATCTGTACAAAAATCTAAGTCTTAAAAACTACAATTCACAGTTTTGTTTTGTTTTCTGGACTAGGACCAGTAGCTTCTTGGATTTTCTGCTGGTTGCCTGGCAACTGGTACCGTTGGACAGTTGTTTCCAGTGTTTGTGCTAAGCTAAGTTAGCCGGCTGCTGGCGGTACCCTGACATTTATGTTTATTATCCAGTTCTGCGCCAGAAAACGAATAAGCGCATTTTTCACAATGTCGAACTTTTCCTGTAGTTCTCAGAAATGGGACAACGTTAGCTGTTGATCCCTGAAATGGAAGTATTTGGGTCCCCAGGAAGGTACGTGTTTGAGTCTTTAACACAAAACGTGTTGGTAGGCTAACCCCTGGTGTAACGGTTATGTTTGGGAAAGGGAAGCTTGTGTGAGAGACCCTGCTGTGAAGTAGGTCTGTTCTTATCTGTGAGAGCTTTACATGAAAAGATGATTATTATTGAAACTAAATCATTATTCCGTTTGCACCGAGAAGTCCGGGAACTATACAAAACATCTGGGAGTGCGCCAGCCACCCCTCACCCTCAGGTGAGCATCTGTGTACCTTTGCCAGAGGGCGTGGCTTCGGTGTATTTGTTATCTGCTCAAGTAAAAGTCAGACAGACAAGTCGGAAGATCAGTTCAGAGAAGGTTCAGTAGAGTAGATCTGACATGAGAAAGTCGTTGAGTGTGTCCTCTGAAGGCCCCCTCCCTCCGCTGGAGGATGATGTGGACTCGGTCTGCTCCGACGAGCTGTTGGGCTCTCAGTCCCGCCGGTGGCTGAGGGAACTCCTGACCGCGGACATTCCTCCGGAGAGCGGGGACGTCAACGCGGTCGGTCGGGACGGACTGTTCGTGGACTATAACTTCCCCCTGGGAGAGCTAGAGATGCAGTCCGGGGTCAAGTGGAAACGACCGAAGGTAAAGAAAAGATGAAAAGTAAACCCTGAATGCCTCCTCAGCTGTGGTGCGTTCAAAGTAGTAACACTGCAGTGTAAAAACAAGCAGTTTAACGTTTTTTATTAAAATTAAAAGTAAGAAAGTATTAGCAACAACATTGCCAGTATCAAGGCCTACTTATTTGCATGTATCAACTGTGAGATTATGTTGGTGCATTAACGTGCAAACAGCATTTGAATGTTACCTGGTCCAGGTGGAGTTCATATTAAAACTACTTAATACTCAATACTACAATTGTACATATAAAACATACAGTATAATAAACTTACAAAATATGATGCAGCATCGTTAGAGATTAAAGTACCCAACAGTATAGGCTATAAGATCATTAAAATTAGCTTCATCTCCTCTAATGCTAACAGTTAGAATATTCCATATTATATATATATAATAATACACTTTACTTTTTACACTTTTTAAAGTACATTTAGCTGATAATAGGCTACTTTTGTACTTTTACTATTGTAAAAATTTGAATGCAGGCCTTTTACTTGTAACCTACTATTTGTACAGACGTATTGCTACTTTTACTTAAGTAATAGATTTGAGTACTTCTTTCATCACTGCTGTTGGACATTTTCTTTTATAGTAATACATAACAATTTATAAGTAACTACAGCTGTCAGATAAATGTAGTGGTGTAAAAAGTACACAGAAGTAGAAAGTTGCACAAAATGGACATACTGGATGTAGTTATACTCCCCTGTAGAGAAGAAGATGTAGTAGGACATTAGTATTAAAATTGTTAGTGAGAAAGGGACTTCAAGGGAATGACAAAACTGAAAGTTTAAAGAAACGCTTTATTTCTGTAAATAAACCTGATTTTTGTTCATCACCAAGTGGAAGCTTGCTTATACAATATTATGCAAAACACCATAAAGTGTAGTATATCATTTTTGATTCAATACTGAGAAGAAAAGTAATTTCACAAATAGGCTACAGTATGTGCAAAAAATACCATAAAGCACTAAAACAAAAAGTGAAATACAGTAGGTGAGTGTTAGAGGTTTTAGATAAAGCTGTTGATACTGAACACTGACAGCAGCCCCATAAAATCAGATTTACTATCAGCGCATCACACTTGGATCTCTCTGTGAGTCAGACATGACACAACATTTATAATTATTACCAGTTATGGCCATTGTGCCAGATGTGAACCTGCTGTTTTGTGTAATACAGTGTGAACTCAGCAGGCTACATCAGCTTTTGGCCTCTGGACAGTTATTTTTCAAATCATGACAGAGGAACAATTGCAGATGGTTCGAAATTAGGTGCACGAACCGGAACAGAACCTGTTCCATGTCGGTGGAAAGTAGTCTGAGCAAACATTATCCTTTTCCGATTATTTTTGCCATCTTAGCAGGTTGTTAAGGGAGAAGATGTCAGTTAATACAGTTTTTCACAACTCCTTATGTGTTCATGTCCAACCAAGAACACACACACAAAATGAAACATTTAATTTATAATCAAACATTATCCAGTATGTGAGTTAAACTCTGCCTCTGCCACTCTGAAGGTGCTGCTTCATACCATCACACACAACCTGTTTTATGAATTTAGTGCAAACTGAACTGAAGGCTGCTGTATCAGCAAACAAGTCGGGCAAATAAGATGTGAAGGACTTCCTGGTCTGTCTCTCCCTTTAATCTTAATGTGCACTTTCTGATTGGTGTTTGATTAGTTACACAGTCAGACACCTGGAGGACTGACTGGGTGTGGCTTTTGTAAATAGACTAACAGTGATTTCTGTATGTACGTATGTGAGTGGTTTCGTACAAACATGTGAAATAAATCCAAAACAGCTGAACAGCTTATAGGTTTGTCTCTCTTCTCTGTCTTTTCTTTTATTATTTGTTTTGTATGCGATTGTGAGTAACAATTACAATTTCAAAAGTAAAAATTTGCACAATTAAAGTGGTGGTGTCTAAAATTATTATCTCTTAAAAAATGCTTTCTCAACAATAACAAAAGTGACAAGTTCAAACACAAAACAACATAAAAATTGTCAGTATTTAAAGAGAATCAAGGCACCTAAAATGGACATTCAGCTAACCGCTACCCCTTTAACATAAAAAAACATAAAAAGGGGTAGCAGTCTCAGCTTCATGGTTATCATTGTGTCGTAGTTTGACACCTTGTTAGCCGGCCAGTCCATCTCCAGCGTACACACCAGTCCTGTTGAACCGGTAACTGTGGACTGTCACATATATACAAACAGACACATACGTTACATACTGTATACAGTCAGCGCCCTCTTCTTCTTTCACTGGGTTCATATTGAAATATTATCTGATTTATCTTTGTGGCTTCTGTTTCATGTTGCCTCAACAAAGTAAAATCCCACAAAAGGTATGAATGAATGAATGAACTTTAGCTTGTTGGTCACAGGTTGCAGCGTTTATCCTCAATTCTTATCTTATCTACAGTTGTTATTTGTTCATGTAAACACCTTTGTAATGTCAGTCCGTCCCAGGGCTGTCACGATTCTCCAAATCCATGATTCGATTTTAACTTTTTTCTTTGCTATGCCACTGTTAGACTATTAGACTATCGAGTCTTGATTTGTAAAGATCAACAGATCATTAGATTTATGCCCTGACATCTGACATCTTCAAATTCTTCTTTAAAAAGTTAGGCTGCATGGTATCAAGTGTGATATTTTTTGGAGTCCACCTAACTGAAAGTAACGCAGTCTTACACAACAGCCCTGCTGCAATAAATCCTCCCTCCACGAAGGTTATAATGTTTATGGTGCTGCTGGATTGTACTGAAAGTTGTTTCTGCTAACTTGAGATGATCATATATTTAGTTTTTCTTTTAGAATTATTAATTTTACATCTACAGAAATGGTAATTATCGTACACCTGGCAGCACTGCAGTGCACAGCGCTGTTGGACTACTACTTCAAAAGAACAGATATTGTGCCAAGTTTATGCCACATTGCTCTGATAGCTCAACTTTAATAATTAGCCACCACTCCCTTTGCCGTGGTTCAGACACGCTAAATCCTGTTTTATTTCTCGTCATCTGACTGTTTCCCTCTCCACCCCCATCTCTCATTTTTTCTCTTGCCTCCTCTTGTCTCATCTTCCTCCTCCTCCTTTTGTTCAACCAATCCTCAAACTCCCTACTGTTTCTAGGAGCTCTGTCCGTCACCTCAGTTCATAGTAAATGGAGCTACGCGCCTGGACATCCGCCAGGGAAAACTCAGTAAGTATACAACTGCAGTAATGTTACACAATACAGTATTTTCAGACATGATGAGTCAACAAAACACACAAAAACCTTTCCCACAAGTTGAGTAAAGATCTTTTTAACTTTAAAGTGCTTGACAAATAATTATAACTACAGATGATAAGCTTAAAAGGTGGATAAACCTTATAGAGATTTGTAAATAGAATCATCAGGTAAACTGAGGTCAGGTGAATTTACCCTCACCTGGACTCACGTGGTCAGTCGGCTGCATGGAGAGACAGTCTAGGTTCCAATTACATACTTGTTTGTTGGTTCTGTCTAGTTTTTATGTTTACAGGGGTTAGGCAAAACCCTATAACACATTACAAAACTTTAAATCTGAAGTAATGTAATTACATGTCAGGCGGAATGATCAGAACTGGATACCGGATATTTTTGTTGCAGTACCTTAGTTGGCCATGAGGGCAAATTGGGCCGCACCATGTCCAGCTCTCTTTGTATAACCATGGTCCCAAGTTAGAACAGTTCTATGTGGAATAACTGAAGAGTTCATTTGAGAAAACAGATATCTCCGTTTTTATTTATTTTCCTAAATCCTGTATATTTTTTGTGTGCTTTAGGAAATATCAATCAAACTGGTGTTGGTTTATTCATGAAACAGCATTTCGAGAGTATAGAGCTTCCGTATCGTGATGTATTTTAAGCAGGACAGGCAGGCGGGACGTAACGAGGAATTTGATTTGAATGTCCAAAAGTGGGTGTGACACACATAAGTACCTTGCTGTTGCTAACTAATGAATCTTAGCTCTGTGTCGCTAATAGCTGAAGTAAGCACACATCATATTTTGTTTTACAGAAAGAAAACATGATTGGATTTTGATATATATATATATATATATATATATTTTTTTTTGGCATATATTGTTAAACAGGTGCACAATATGACTGGAGATGTGATGTAAAAATGTTAAAAGGGCATTTTTCATTTCGTCTCGACTTTAAGAATGGCGTTTATCTGTTTTTGCAACTGTACATTAGTTGTGTCCAAAGTCAGGGGCCAGATACTTTGTAGGTTGCAGCCCACAAAGGTTATGAGAACCATTAGAACAGGTTGAACCTGCTCCTCCGCCACAAATACAAGAGTCCAGAGGCATCGCAGAGAACAAACACCCTGTGGTTGATTGTCCAGGCTGCTAACAAGAACAGTCAAGTTTATGCTCCCATTGTTTACATCCTGTAGTGGATTTTTCTCTGATCCACTTCAAACAAATACCAATTTAATCCAGTGTGGTCATGTGATATTTTCTGACTGCATGCACCATGAATCAACTGGCCAGTTCACAAAGGATTATGGGAAAGTGAGGGCTAAAGAGGATGCACCAGACAGCTGCATACAGAGGAGCCTTTAAAATAAAAACAGGGCTTATTAACAGTTCATGACATTCTGTGTTGAAATGCAGATGCACCTTCACTTTTCAAACCTGCTTTCTGTAGATGACTGCTGGTTACTTTCTGCTATCGCGTCTCTCTCCATGCATCGCTCCCTGCTCGAGAAGGTCATGCCTCTAGAACAGAGCTTCCAAGACCAGTACAACGGCTGCTTCACCTTTAGGGTAAATACCTGAACGCTGCCTAACATGCTGATGTCTGTGCAGCACCGACATGCAAATGTCTTTTTTTTTTCAGCATTGAATTCTCAGTCTCAAGAAGCCAATATTTAACTGCAGTTTTAGTGTGAATAGCCTATACAGGCGTGGGGTTTTAAAATAATCAAGCACAATGACAAAAAGAAAGTGAAAGTTTAAATTTTTTTTTGCCTCTTTCTTTCTTTGTGTTGATGTTGAATACAAAAATGTAGCTTTCATCTAGATAACAATTTCTGCATGATGGCAGATTTTGGAAAAGTTATGAACCTCACAGGGATCTCTCTCTGTAGTTCTGGCAGTACGGTCAGTGGGAGGAGGTGAGGATAGACGACTTGTTGCCGACTCAGGACAACAATCTGATCTACCTCAGTTCCCCAGAGAGAGACGAGTTCTGGAGCTCCCTGCTGGAGAAGGCCTACGCCAAGTGAGTCCTTGTCAGTGTGTGGACATGTATTACTCATGTTGTGGGTCTGTGGGGACAGGAATCCATTTACACAGTCACATTGTGGGGACTCGTGTTCCTTTTGGGGACAAAACACAAGTCCCCATAACGTAAATCATTTTAGGGTGACGACTTGGTTTAAGATTAGGTTTAGGTAAAGGTTAGGGGTAGGGTAAGACTCCAGGAAATGAATGTAAGTCAATGTTATCTCTTCTGAAGTGATGGAAACACGACTGTGTTTGTGTGTGTGAAGTAGAGATCATTATCTCTTTTGGATGCAACTGCCATTAAGATTAACCGTCACTGAATCCGTCCATGAATTGTGACACTTTTTCCCGTTTACACACTTGTACACAAGAAATATCAAAAGCAGATGCTGAGCATTTATTCTCATAAGGGGACGCTTCTGTAGCAAGATTAAACTTTGGGAAGAATCTAAGAATATCACTGTGGAGTGTCCTGAACATTACACAGATTTAGTCTTGGTCTTCTTTTGCCTCTTACAGATGTTTCATAAGTTCTGTTTATCTGCTAAAAGTCTGTATTTAGTAGCTTTTTAAATTGTTATTGTTGCTTCATCCAAATCCAGGTTGCACTGAAAGAACGCATCAACCAGAAATCACCCTAACCATGAATAACAAACATGGAAACACACACACATGTTGAAATGTTGTCCCAGAAGTTTTGCATGAATAACAGAAGAGGAATCTAAAGAGATGTTCTGTCTGTAGGATTTTTCTTTTACCTGTCTAGCTGAATTGAAAACCTTTTACATAATCTCCCTGTCGATCTGCCCTCAGACATGGATTTTCATCACTTTTGTCAGTCAGCTGTTCTGTCTCGCTGCTTCGTTGTCTTTATGGTGGATAACTTGCCTGTCTGTCAGCATTTCTTCTTAATTAGTGATCTGGTTTCCCAATTTAAAAAGTGAGAAGTTATTTGTCAAAATTGCGAAAAATTGCAGTTCCCCTCTGCGGTGCTTGTTAAATCTGTGACATGCTGAAGTTTCAGTGAACAGATCATCTTTTCATCTCTACATACTTTCCCCTCTCTAATCTTACAGTTAGAAGTTACGCCAGACAAAATCCAAACACTGAAAAGTACATCCTCAAAACTGCAACAGATTTACTAATTTGTGTCTCCCTAAAATTTGAAAATCTGAATCTCTGTCATGAGCCTTTTTATGCTCAATACGACTTTGTCACCTCGTTTGTCCAGTTATTTACCTGTCCGTTTACCACATGTCTTTGTCCTCTGTGCATCTTTTGTCCCAGGCTGAAAGGTGGCTACAGAGCTCTGGACATGGGCTTCCCTCATGAGGCCATGGTCGATATGACGGGCGGGGTGGCTGAGGTTATGAACATCGCCTTGCTGCCCAGAGACCTGCCAGCGCTCCTCAGAGGCCTGCTGGCTAAAGACGCACTCATCAACTGTGCCAACTGCCAGGTACGGTGGCTAGTGGTGGCATTTGACTTGTTAGGTCACGTTTAAATCCCTGAGCCTGCTGGGAAACACAGAAGCAGAACTCATCAAGAAGCAGAACAATGGGAAGCAGTTCCCATTGAAGGTTTACGTGTATTTGATGAGTCACATGAGTGTAATCTTGCCTTTTTCTTCTGTCCTGACTGTGGGTGGATGTTTTTTCCCCTCCAGGGTCCTTTGGAGCAAAAGAATGAACTGGGAATCATGTTCAGACATGCCTACTCTCTGACTGCAGTAGAGAAGGTACACATCCCTAAACAAGATGTAAAAAATGCCTGTACCATCGTTTTCCTGCAACAACTCACCTCTCGCCAGATTTCAGAGCGAGACTTCTGTTTCTGGACAAACAAAAAGATCTTACACTTAAACAAAAAGGTCTCTGTCTGTAGGGATCCTTTCCATAATGTTGTCAGACACTTAGAATATCTGAGCCAGAGTCAGTGGCAAAAACAAGCAAATATTAGTCATTTAGACCCAAAATACAAGAACTACAAGAACTAGAATAGTACAAGAACTACTCTTTAACATTCATATTTGTATATCTCACAGAGCTTGACTTGACCTAAAACTGGAAAAAATTATTATCACAAAATAACCACCAATGGCAATGCTTCTCATAAAGTCCAAAAATACTATTGTTAAAATTATAAAAACAATCTTGGTAGCAGATGTTTTTCGGCCAAAGCCTGATCACAACCATCTGAGCTGCAATGAAAGATGCATATGTGCACTTCAGCGAGCAGGAGAACTCAACTACTGAGGCTACAAATACTAAAATTGACGAGACTAAAATTGAAATGGAGGATTTGTAGACCTTACAGCAGGAATGGAGATTCATCATGGCCTGTTCTCTGCTCTCTCCTTTCCTGTCTGTCGGTTTTTCTCCTCCTCCGCCAGGTGAAGACGGCATACGGCACCGAGGATTTGGTGCGGATCCTCAACCCCTGGGGCAACACGGAGTGGGAGGGGCCCTGGAGTGACTTTAAAGGGTTGGTACACATCTACATGAGCCAAATTAGCCAGGTTTTCATTTTTATATTTTTAACTGTTAAATGAAAATGCATTAATGAATATAACCAGTAAGATTTATAGAAGTAAATCTCTATAACTCTATAACTACCTGAACTGTTTGTGTGTGTTTGTGGTCTGTCTCTCTCTCTCTGTCTCTCTCTCTCTGTGTCTGTCTCTCTGTGTCTCTCTCTCTCTGTCTGTCTCTCTGTCTCTCTCTCCAGTCCAGAGTGGAAGACAGTGAGCGTCAAGGAGCAGAAAAGACTGGACAGGGTCAGCCAGGAGGATGGGGAGTTCTGGTGAGTTTGTAGTGCCACTGTGCATCCGTCTCTGCTGACTGTGACTCTTAACGTCCGCCTTCTGCAAACACAAAACAATCACACGCACACATGCTTTTATTCTCATTTGTTAAAGAAAGAAAAAAGATGCCGGTGTGACACACAGCAACACAAAGCTACGTAAACACAGCTGCTGCAACACTGCTCACTACTGACACTGTTAACATGTTGATTGACTGATAATCTGGAAAATGTTTTCATTGCAGGTTTCTTTATAAATTATGGAGTTAGAGAATTACATTTTTGTAGAGACATTTTTTGCAATGATTTAAAAAGAAATATGTTAACAGTTTCAAAACTTAATCAAACCTCATATTTGATCAGACTCACCAGCTTCTCTCTCCATCAGGATGTCGGTGTCAGACTTCCGACAGAACTTTGAGATTATGGAGGTTTGTCACCTGACTGACACCGGCGAATCAGGCTCCAGCGTGCAGCCATGGTGCTGCATAATGCATCATGGGAACTGGGTGCCGTGCATCACAGCAGGAGGCTCTTACCAAGGGGGTAAGACACATGATGATACAAGTTTATTGTTCTGTGCATGAGACGATGATGATGATGTGAAAACCATATTATTATCACCATATTATCATATTTGAGTAAGTATTTTCTCCCATTTGCAGTGTTGACTTACTGTTGCCACTGTTGATCCACACTTTCACATTAAAAGCCTTCAACCATGTTCAGCAGGAAATTAAATCCCCTTTCCCCTGTAAGGCCTTTTGCTGTGAAACATCTGCAGGAAGGTTCACCGAAGGGAGTTTAATTAACAGCAGCTTAATGAAAGAAAGCACAGCAAAGTGGAGTCGATCAGAAATAATAAACCACTCAGTGAGAACAGTACTTCTGTTAAAAAAAAGAGAGAGAACAGCAGGGTTACACCACTGTGTTGTTGTTCTTATGGGATTATTAGTGCAGAAATAAATGTTGTGTGTAATTTAGGCCGCTGGTGAAAATGAGCAGTTTAGCTAAGTGTCCCAATTAGTAATAAAAAACTAAAATGTATTATGTGAGCCATTTAGTTGTACCTGTGTTCAAACAGACAACACCCCTGGACAGTTTTTATTTGAAGATGTAAAGTCTGCATGTCACTTGTATTTTACACTGTATGTACATTGTAGATTAAGTTGAAGCTACTGGAGTCAGAAATAATCCTCTTCATTATTTTTACACCCTGCCTGCTGAGGTCTAGAAATGGTTGTGCAACGTTCGTGATTAATTAAGATTATTTGTACAGTCTTTAATAACAGTACCACAGTGCAGTCTGTTTGTCTGTGTAGGTGTGGTCTGATATGACCTTATTTTTGGGCAAATCTTCTCCAGACAAAGTCTCTTATTGATCTAGTTATCAGGGATGCGAACACAGAGTCACACCACACCACCAAAATGATGATTTTGGAAAATCACTTGGCAACACTACACGTAAGCTACAGAAACTCCAGGCAGAAAATTATAGATGCTGAAGTGACACCACAAAGAGCTGTGTTTTTATTGGTGGTCCCAATTGTGGCATTAAAGGCTGTCATGGAAACTGTTGTCAGTTCAGTTTCAACATAGAAAAGACGTTCCAGGAGGTTTGCTCTTAAGTTTAAAAGTTAAAATTAACCCATTTCCTGTCCTAACCGCACCACATTAAAAAAACATAATTATACTGTATAAATGTACTGAAATCAGTGAATAGTTTTCCAGGCAGATGTGGCATTGATCTCAGAGAATAGGGCTAAGATGGAATTGACAATATTGAAATTTCCTGGTAAAGTTAGCATATATCAACTTTAAGATCAGATTTGATCGTACCAGAGCCCAGCGTGTTAGAGCGACTCTGACTGAGGATAAGTTTGTACCTGCATGTAGAAGATGGTGTAAGCAGATGGTCTTCTACACAAGGGAGCGTTCACACTGAAAACCAATTAAAAAACAAACCTGCTACCAAACATCTGTTCGGTCTGTGCAGAAGCTGAGATGGTACGTGTCTTCATAACATATTAACACATATGTTGTACATATTTGAAATCAGTGTGTGCAAAGGTTAAAGGTATTTGAAGTGTCTGTGCTGAGCAGTTGTCCTCATAGTGAGAGACGAAGGAGGGAAACGGTTCATGTTTACATTCATATTCATGTACACACTTCAGTTTAGGGTTAAAGGCTAAGGAATGCAGTATAAAGAAAGTGTAGTACTAATAGTGTGTGTGTGTGTGTGTGTGTGTGTGTGTGTTTCCAGGTTGGTTCTGGCAGAACCCTCAGTTCAACTTCGTCCTGTCAGAGGTGGACAGGGACACAGCCGACTCTCAGAAGACCTGCTCCTTCATTTTGGCTCTGATGCAGAAACACCAGAGACGTAGGGGCCTTAACTTGGCCCTAGCCCTGCATATATACCCGGTACACACACACACACACACACACACAGTAAGACATAATGTCAGTTATTAATTAATTAAATGATAATGATTAATCAAATTACCTAGTGAGGTAGTATACAATCAAACAAGATTCAGAGCTCCAGTAGGGAAGCAAATCTTACTGGAAGTTAAGCTTGGTCATTGATGACGTCCATGGTGGAGATGAGAATGTGAAAACAGTGGCTCAGTAGTTTGAACTGTCAGTGTATATTCAAGTATTATATGTGTGTGCTGTCTCTCCAGGCCCATCCTAAGAATACGTACCTGTCATGTGAGGACTTGAGCGCGCTCAGCCCGGTCCTCTGCAGCCCCAGTTACTCCTCACGTCGGGAGGTGGTTCTTTGCGGCTCCCTTCCACCGGGCCGTTACATCATCATCCCTTCAACCGCCGAGCCCAATCAGCAGGGAGCGTTCCTCCTCCGGGTGCTGACAGAACAGGGCAACGCTGCCACGTGAGTCGTGGATCAATCTGTTTAGATTTTGGAGCTGGGACAAGAAAGTAAAATAAAGACCCATCAGGCACCATCAAACTGTTTAAGAGGCAAAAAGACAACCTCCAGATCTGCTGATGAGAGGTTACATGCTGTATTACAGAGTCATAATTAAGTGCACGCAGCTGCAGGTCAGGAGAGCTGACTGTTAATGAACGAGAGAAATTAACAGAAAATAGGAGCTTGCATTATATTTAACACTGCAGGTTTGAGAGCTGAACCTCTGAGACGTTCAAAACAGCCAAGGTTAATTATTTAATGCACTCATCAGTGTCCCAAAAGAACAGTGTGGTCCATGGTCACTTCCACCACGATGACAGAACTGTTTCTTTAGATGTCGAACTTTAGGATTTGTGATTGTAAATGTGATGATTTTAACGTGTTTACATGCTTTGTTTTCCAGTCCAGCTCACAAACCAATGGCACAAGACATCTCTGCATTAACAGAGGTAGGAGACAAGTTAAATCACTTACTAACTAAATAAATGATCAAACTGGGCTCAAATGAAATTCATCAAAGTTGGAGATAAAAGTCAGAGTAGTGACCATGTGAGAGAGTCTCTGTAGTGTGTTCACACTGGAAAAATTATACTTTAAGATATTAGCAACTAATTTTTCAGTGGTTTGTTGAAGTTAAGGTTTCAGTTTGATCTTATCTTAATTACATAATTTCCTTAAAGTACTTTGCTTTCTTGTGAATTACCTGCAGAGATACTATACTATACTATACTACAACAATTTGTGTGAAGTGCTTACATTATATGCAATACTACTGACCACACAGTAAGTGATTTAACTGAAGTATTCTTCAGATTCAAGTGTTTTAAAACATCGCTCGCCTGAACAGGGACTTGAACCCTGGACCCTCAGATTAAAAGTCTGATGCTCTACCGACTGAGCTATCCAGGCCCTGTTGTAGGGAGCTCCACATGTTCAATTCTCTGGTTGTCATGTAGATCCTATTTTATGTCTTACAGTAATAGTGTTAACATAGTGTGGACTGGTGTCGCTGCTCTTTTGTCTACATGGGTTTCCCTTTGCTGCCAAAGTTTCCTCACACAGTCCGAAGACATTAGTTTAATTTGTGACTGTGAATGTGAGTGTGAATGGTTGTAAGTTTCCACCACGCTATCAGATGATAGTTTGCCCCACAGAGTTGCTACAATTCAGCTTTACTGACAATACAGTACTTCTGCATCTTAAGTCTAAATGCATCTGATGTCAATCTGTGCAGCAAGAGCCAGCAGTCAAAAACAAAACAATGCCTTCCACCTCACGTAAGGAAAATACATGTATGAGGGTTGATTAAGTTCCAATCTCTGCACCAAGGCAACATTTTTCAAACATGGTACACAAATATATGGCTAAATGTTGTACAGTAGGCATTTGTTTGTGAAAGTAAAGGCTTATTTCTGTATTTTCTTCCTGCAGCCTTCATATCCTCACCAGGCTGCTCTTCCTTCGCCTACATCTATCTCACAGCTGTTCAAGAAGCACTGCAACAAGGTGAGATTTGCTTGCACACAGCTGCTGTACATCCAGACCACAGCTGGGCTCACCAGCATCTGCAAAATAGGTTTGCATTTTAACCTACTTTGAGCTGCCACATGGATGTTTGCAACAGTGGAAAACACCTTTTGTTCCCACAATCACAAGAATTCATTTAAAATGTATTCTCCGTACTGGTGCGGGTAACTCCACCCTTCTGCTGCTCCGAGCAGGTTCATACAGATACTAAAAGTTACCTGCAATTTACCGGTTTTAACCACAAACTGTGAGGAGCTGTGCTTGTGTTTTAAAGATATATAAAGAGGAGTGTCTCTGTGTGTGCTACACTGACCCTTTATGTCTTGTGTTGTGAATGTTTCCTGTTTTGTGTCATCAGAAGGGGTTTTGCAAACCGGTGCACCTCCACGACCTGCTGACTGAGGCCATACAGGGAGGAGGTCAGTGATGTCTCTCTGTCTGCCTTCAGGGGCGGATTGATACACGTGTTCAGTCTTGGCATGTTCAGATTTCTTCCAAAATTGAATTCCTTTTGTGAATAGGGCAACAATTCATGAGTCATCCCTGATGGATTCTCACAGAAACAAAATAATGTCTGATTTTGACATTTCTGCAGCGGCTACCTCTTCTGATTTTAGTGTCACGTGTTTGGCAGGTATTCGTCTGGAATCATGTTAAACCACAGACGTCTATAGCTGCTCCAAAATGTAGATAAAAACCCGAGCTGATTGGTTTGTTGCATGCAGTTCCTCTCATTTATCTCTCTCTTCGTAAAACGTTTAATTTTTGTTGTTGTTTTTTTATCTTTTTACCACACGTCCCTTATGTTTCATGACACGTGTTCATGAGGTTTAAGGTTAGGATTAGATGACGATTATTACTTTTACAGTAGGTCACTGCACACAGTGAATCACCAAGTTGACCTCAATAGTTTCTGCTCTTAAGTCCCTCTGTCTCCATCTGAAGGAAATCAAAATAATGATCCCTCTCATCAAATCCTCACTCTGCTGTGTTCTGAGATGTTTGTTAACAGGGAGGGCATCAAGAGGATTAAGACTTTAATATTACATCCTGTAGTACAGCTGGTACAGGTAGCCTGCAGGAGATGGTGACAGATAGTTCAGTGTTTCAGAGGAAGTGGGACTGATGACACGGCAGGAAGGAGGATGTGCAGCAGAGCTTCCTTGTAAACAAGAGATAGAGATAACATCAGTGTGTGTTTGTATTTTTGTGATAAATTGGCATCATTACTGCTTATCTATGAAGCACGCTGGTGGCATTTTATTTCCACCAAAGAATGTTTGGCTTCACCATTTTTCCGTCCCGGGGATCCACACCCAGCTCTACTGAAACTATTTGACTATAGCTATTAACTAGCTATTTGAGGTTCATTAACATAACAACATCAGTATTCATGACACTGACTGAGATGAGTTGCTGACCCCCGCCCCTCGACATACAACTAGCAGTATTCAAACAACATGTCTGGATTAGAAAAACAGTCTCAGCCTCGTTCTTTAATAACATCTCTAGGTACAAAATGCACCACGAGTTTACAGTTCTTGTTTGCATGTTAAAATGTCCGCTGATGATGTTACCTGTTGTGCTCAGTGTTGGCCGGCAGTGAGAAGGACTTGGCTCTGGAGCACTGCAAGAGCTTGGTGGTCCTCATGGATGTATCCTTGAAAAGTAATATTATATCTGAACAAAACAAAGTTTACATTTCAGTATTAGCAGGCAGATGACCCAACCACGAGGGAGTGAATGAAGTGTAGAACTGATTGAATACTGATGCCATGGTTGAGTTTTCACGTACAAATGAGACCAAATTCAGATTTGTAGAGAGTAACAGTACACTGTACTATACTGTACATTGTTGAGGTATGTTGCGAGAGGGTGTAAGAGGAGCCTGGATAGCTCAGTCGGTAGAGCATCAGACTTTTAATCTGAGGGTCCAGGGTTCAAGTCCCTGTTCAGGCGAGGTAAGTTTTAAGCTTCTTTGGAGCTGAACTCTGATCTGTGTAGTTTACTTCAGTAAAGCCAGTGACTAAACTGAAGTAAAATACTGTACATCACAACTCCAGTGTAGCAGTCACTATTTCTGCCTCAATCCCAAATATTACATATAATAATAATAGTAATAGTAGAACACCGTTGTCCCATAATGCTTTGCACAAAGAAAATGTGACAGCTACTCACAGCTGCAAAAAATAAAATAAATAAAATGGTGTGGAGGAAGATATGGAAGACAAAAAGAAATCTTAAATCTTAAAAAGACAAATGAATTTACAGTAGCGTTCCAAAGCTGCAGAAGCTGTTTACGGTGATGTGCACACTGTTCACCATTTAGTACTGTACGTAGTATGTAATTAAATTTATGGTTTTCCTGTTGTTGCTGTCTGATTGTAAAATTTCCTTCGCCTGAACAGGGACTTGAACCCTGGACCCTCAGATTAAAAGTCTGATGCTCTACCGACTGAGCTATCCAGGCTCTGAAAGTTTATTATATTGATTGATTGATTGATTACAGCTGCTGGATAGTTCATAATTGGTCATCTCTCCAGTAAGAGTCTGTGAAAAACACTAATACTACACTTGCCTACCTGATAAAAACTATTGTTGACTCCTGCTGCTCTGCATAAGAGCACTGACAGGTGTGTCTATTATTTTGTCCACCCTTTTATATGAATGAGGGCAGGCTAAATAACAGAAACACCTCTCTGTATAATGCAATACGATTAAACAGCAGCAGAAATGATCATACAGTTGAATCAACTCCTCTCTAAAACAGTTTCAGCCTTCACGAGGAGAGGATTTGTTGCAGGGCTGCATCAGTTTTAGCTCGGTGTGGCTAATAAACTGGCAACTAAGCGTATTTATTGATTCTCAAACTGTCTTTCAGCAGCGTATCGGCTCCGTCTTTCAGAGCCGTCACTGTTGAGGACTGTCTGGTTGATGTCTGGTTGATTTCCTTGACCTCAGTGTTTTCCCCAGAGCCAAGGCGTCGCTCAGCTAAACTGGTCAGAGTTCCAGAGTCTGTGGGACAAGATCAGGAGGTGGACGGTAAGATTAGCAACGCACCACGACAGTCACATCAGCAAGAACAGCAACACATGGCATGCTGCATGCAAATGTCTATATAGATGTATTGGCTGGAGATCTTTCTCCCTAAATACACTGCTTGTCTCTGTCTTTTAGCTTTGGAAAATGAATCAACATGGCGTTGTGACGATGTCCCAGAAAAAAAAAGAAGTAGAATAGATGTTTACATTCCTCTCTTTGTGTTTTTTCAATTCAATTCAGTTCAAAAGGCTTTATTTGCATGAAAGCATCAAAATACAATTTGTCCAAGTATGTGGACAGTACACAATACCAGTAACACAACATTAAGATTGATATATTGATGTATTGACGCATCTACACACTGATGCAGAGCAACAGCTCTGCCATTTTAAGTTTAAATTCATCGTTCTGGATAAAAACGTCCATGTTTCTTCTGTTGCTCAGAAGTTTATCACAACTGGGAAATATTTAAATTCGAGAAATAACAACCTGTCCATTACTGATCAGTATGTAAACAGTCAAATAAGCAGTGTTTTTTGGGGTTTTGTATCTTGTATCATGTCTCCTCTGTGAGAAGGTAGGTAGGGTGGACATCACTTACCACTCGAAGGGAACAACACTTGTCTTTTTTTATTATTTACAAAGCCATCCTTAATAAGCTACCATTTTATTTATCATCACTTTTAAGACTCAGAAATATGGGATACCCAACTCATTCACAAGAATGCATTGTCTTGGATATCATGAATACAGGACAAACTGCATTCACCTGTTATCCTCCTCAAAGGTGGAATAAGCTTCAGGACTCCCTTAAGTTAGACACATTTTTAACCTTAAACAGTTTAAGCTTCTGTTGAACGATGTTTTATATAATAAATGTTGCTGCTTTGTCCCTGTCATGTTCATGTCAACTGTCTTATTCTTTCTTTGTGGTTTTGTCTTGTGTTTTATGTTGTATAAGAATGTTAATTTTACACTTTTTAAATGTTTTAATTGTATTACTTCTTTTGATTATGTATTTGCAGGGCAGCTTTGTGAATTGTGAATTGTTTTTCCCCTGATTAAATAAAACAATGTAGCTTTAAACAATTAACTTTCACAGCTGAGTTTCAAGTTCTCACGCAGCTCCGAGCAAAAATGCACCGCAGGTTTCTGCAGAGTTGAGCTCCTCTGTGAGACACACATCATGTCAGTGTATTATGCAGTTTGTCATGCACTCAGTATGTCGCGTTGAATCTCTCCTCAGGATATCTTCCTGGTGTTTGACAAGAACAAAACGAAGCGGCTCGAGTACCAAGAGGTGGCTCCCGCTCTGAAGGCAGCAGGTAGGACTGAGCCACATGAATACATAGACAGGTCATTCACACGTTAAACATTTCTCAGCTGCATCCAGCAGGTGATGTGCTAACATGTCCAGCCTTTGATGGAGTCAGGAAAACTTATCTGGCCAACAGGGGGAGCCAAACCACCTCTCTTTACCTCTTCCTCTCTGCTCTTTAACATCTCAAAGGTGGAAGTAACTCCTTATATTTACTCCGACTACATTCAATTATAGTCACATATATAATTAAAGAGTTTGAATCATATTTTTATTTTTTCATTACTGATGTAAACTAACTTTTTACAGCATCAGAGAACGTTATTAACTCAGATTAATTTAGTTGTTGGCTCTGTATTAAAAAGACCCTTCATTCAGTTTGGTGGTGGCTCAACCCTTTTTGTTTAGATGCAGATTATGCATGAAGTAAGTTTATACTAAAGTAGGGTGGTAAACCTCACTACAAGTTACATTAAATCCAATACAGCGAATGAATGCTGGACAACTAAGAGGCCATTGAAGAGTATTATTACTTTATTCTGAAATGTTTTACACTTAAATAATCCAGTGTGAACTTGGTCCCCTCTCTCCTCTTTTGAAGTAATAAAAATCACACCCATTATTTGGTTCACCTCTAATAAGTAACTCAGTAAAAAAACATTTTAAGTTAGCAACTTTTTACTTTTAGTCAAGTACATTTTTAAACTTGTACTTCTGCTTACGTAAAACACCAGTAAGATATCAGTAAGTGAATGGTACCATGCATGAAACTCTTTCTTCCTCTGTTTATTCATAATGTTTTGGCAGGTACGCTGAACACTAACACATTTACAGCCTGGTATTTACCTGTACATATGTGAATTTGAATATGTGAGGTCCACTGACAGTTGATGTCCTGCACATTGTCCCTGCAGCTGTTGAATAAGGTGATTTACTCTGACCTGGGTTTGTCGGTCTGCTCTGTCTCTGCTCCAGGCATCATGGTGGATGATCTGGTAATGCAGCTGGTTGGACTGAGATACACGGAGCCGGACATGACCATCAGTTATCCCGGCTTCCTGTACCTGCTGATGAAGCTGGAGAGCATGATCCGTAAGGGAGGGAGATGGAGACACAATAACATGTTTAAACCACTTAAATAATTCAATCCAACATATCCTACTGGTGATTAGGACAGACATGTTTGTATTTATAGTAATGACACGATGGCAACGCATCAAATGGCTACGGGGAAAAGAAGAAGAGGATGTGAGGGGGGGGGGTTGGAGGAGGAGAAACAGAGGGGAGAGGGGATGAGTGAGGAGGCGGGAAAAAGATGGGAGGGGATATGAGAGGAAGAGGAAGGAGAGAGGCGGCACAGAGGAGAGAGATGTTTTCATGCTAGAAGTTGGAACAGAAAACAGCGGAGACGACGTTTGATGTCGAGGAAAAAGATGGAAAAAATTAAAAGCAGGAATATTTAGAGAGTTATCTGTCCAAGAAGATGATAGCCAATGTTAGTTATGCTTATATACCAATTTGTCACCACATCTGACCTCTTTGCTGCTGTCAAATGTAAATCTCTCTGTTTTAACTCCAGTTAAAGGCCTGGACGCTCCTTCCATCCTTGGGAGTCTTTACATAAAAAAACAAACAGACACACAAACTAAAAATAGCCATTAACAAAGCTGCTCTCGTCCTGAAAAGTTGACATCTAATACATACAAGGTTTCAGGTTAATTTTGTCAAAGAAAACTAAAACTAAAATATTTGTTGATGACATGAAACAGTCACAAACTAAATGAAAACTAACATTTGAAAACAAATGTTTTCATGACAAAATGCTAATGTGAAAGATGGATGAAATGAGTCAGCTGTTTGAACAAATACGCAGAACCGCTTCTTCCTCAGCTGTAACCGTAGTGAGACACAACAAAGATGGCAACTCGGGAAGCAGAATGAAAGTGTTGCACCTCAGCTTTAAGACGAACATTTAACTGTGACACTGTGTAAATAGACTGCGGGATGTGTTTGAGTTGGTTCACTTTGTTTTATTAATGTGCCTCCACGAGAACGATTCAACCTCACTGGATTATAAAACTAAAAGATTGAATTAAATAATACAACGAAAAACTGAAAGAGACAATAATCAAATAACTACAATGCCATTAAAACTATCGGACCTTTATACATTTAAACTACCATCCATTTATCGGTTCAGTCAAAGTCAGGTGCCAAAACTAACATTCGGGTTCCACCTGGCAACAGCGATTTGAAAAACACGAGTGTCAGAAAGTTTAGAAAAGCTTCTCGTCTACTAAAACTAACGCAAGGCGTCCCGACACAGTAAACTCTCCCCACCTGCTGCTACAGGCAGAAACAATTATTTGCCGTCACAGTTCAAATGTTTGTCTATTTGTTCATTGTTTTTGTCCTCTTTTGCAGACAAATTTCAAGCGTACGACATGGTGGGGATGGGAACCATCACCGTCAGCTACAGACAGGTGTGAACATGGAATTATATCTGCACAGCAGCACTGACTCCTTCCTCTTTATCGGCTTCAGTAACAGAGAGTTTGAACAGGGAACTGAAAAAAATATAAAAATAGAGGTGGCAGGTGTGATGCATGGATGACTTTAATATCTAAATCTCAGTTTGGCAGGTTCTTTATTAAACCTGTCAAACATGAAACTAAAGTATATTCATATTAAGGTTTTCAACTAAATATTTTCTGTTGTCTGATTGGTTCCAGTGGCTCCACATGACCATGTACAACTGACCCGACCTGGTCCACTCAGACGGATTCATCAGGATCTGCTTTGTTTTCTGTGTTTTTCATGCATGCTTGTATGAAAGTAGCTGTACAGTTTAGTTCAGTGATAGAAACGTGTAGCAAACAGAACACAGGCTTCTTACTGCCATTTATTTTTCCTCCTGCGTGTTATTTAGGCATTTTAAATGTTCATTTTATTAAATACATTATAATACATATACATACACATTTCCTGGAGCCCAAAGTGACGTCTTCAAGTTGCTTCTTTTGTCCAAAACCCAAAGACTCTTCATTTACTGTCATAACTGACAAAGAAAAGCAGCAAATTCTCACATTTAAGAAGCTGGAAGCAGCAAATGTTTGACTTCTGAAACGATTAATCGATTATTAAAATGGTTGGCAATTAATTTTCTTTCATGTGACTAATCGATTAATCCTTGCAATATATATATATATATATACTGTATATGTATAATGTGTGTATTAGGGCTTCAAACAACAATTATTTTCATACCAACAAGTCTATTAGTTGATTGATCATTTAGTTGTATTGCCTTAAAGGTAAAGTGAAAAACTATTCTTGGCATGAACATGTTGGTGTTCCAGTTAATTGACGGCCTGAATACTAAATGATCCATTTATCCTGCTGGATGGATGTCTTGGATTGTAAAAAATGTATATGAAGTGGTTTTCAGCTCGTTTCTTCTGTTTGCCTCTGACGAGATGTCGGCCTTCGTTTCAGCATACTGCTGCGAGAATAAAGAATATAGAAAGAGTCAAAGTCTGTGAAGTCCTTCTTCTCCAGTTTGCTTCAAGGCCACAAGCACTAATATTCTCAGGTGTAGATGCTTCCTCATTTGGCTTTGTTATATTATAAAAAATAAGATAAACTATTTTAGGAACGTGTATGGCCAACAGGATGTGTAAAGATTAAAAAAGAAAATACACATAAATAAGTAAAATAAAAAAAGACGACCCGTTCCAGTGAGCTCCCTTTGCTTTGGTACCATGTTCATGTGCTTAAAAGCTGATTAAAACTGATGAAGTGTGCAAGTCATCTGGTTGTGTCTGAACTACTTTAAAAAGTGATGAGTTCTGCCTTGAATACGGACGACTCCCTCATCGCTCCTCTGACCTCAGAAACTATCTCAGATATTTACAGGCTCTCCTGCAACTGATCCTCTTCAGATTGATGTCACAAACATTTTTGGAGCTTCTGAATGTTTTTTGTCTGTTTTATTGGTTTCTTTGTTCCCGTCTGATTCCACATCGTGTGGCCTTTTCCTTCTGTATACTGATTATTCGTCTCCTAGCCTGGTGATATCGGTCTTCTCTTCAGGGTCTGCCTCTGCAGTGACCCCGGCCACAGGGGATATTTTGAGAAATGACCCTCTGTTCTTTGCTGATGTCTGGTATGTGTAAATATCCGTCTTCCAGCATCGTTCTTTAAAGTGAGAACAGTCAGAGATACAAATACCAGAGGTTGTGTATCTGTGTGTGTGTGTGTGTTCAAAGTGACTTTTAGGATGGCATGTTATAGTCAGCCACACCCTAACACGCTGTCTCTCTTCCTGTCTCTGTCTCAGCGTGCTTTATTGAAATTAGTTATTTACTAAACTCTTTGTCTCTTGCACTTTTTCTTTTTTTCTTTCTCTGCTCTCTCCCTCCTCTGTCTGATCCCACAGGAACTCATTTATATGAAAATAAACGCCATCGTCGCCATACGTTCAAAATATTACGGACTGCGAGGGCTCAATTACTGGGTGTTTTTACAAAAAACATGAAACAAATCCAGACCAAAAACCTGAACAAAAAGGGTCAGTTCACCCAAATGACTAAAACATATAACTACTCTAACTCACACAAACAGCAGTGGTGGCAGCCATTGCAAGTAAAAATCATGTTTAAATGGTTGGTTGACTCAAATTACACAAAAACAAATGTATTTTCCGACTTACCTGAACTGGTTTATGTCCATGCAGATAGTTTTTGTTTTGACTGAGATATCTGCTGCCACCTCAGATCAATGCAGGAGAACTGAATTTAGTTTGTGGCCCTTTTAAACATTTTACAACATTTTCTTTTTTCCAGAAACAGTGTCTCTGTCACACTAGATAACCAACAGAACTCACTGTAGACAGTTTCCATAGGAACTATTTCTTCGTTAAAGAGTAGTTTCAATGAAAAAACAGATACAGATTTTCAAAAACTATCTTCATTATGCCACCTGAAGTGAGAAAATATGTTTTTTGTAATTTGGGTGAACAAACTCTTTAACAACTCTTCTTTTTTAGACAAAAACATACATTTGTAATATTTTAATGGATGATATTGTCACTTTCTGTGAGTTTACATAAAAATGTGTTGTTTGTAGTGTCTCCTTCCTGCTAATGAGTGCAGACTCAGGGCTGTTGTGACCAATCACAGAGCTGTTAGTAGCAGAGCTGCCCTATATGGCCTCACATGACAACATCAAAGCTGAGGCACGGTCCTGCTGCATCCCGTACGCTGCTCCGGCTCGCGCTGACGCTAATCGACCAGGACAGCCTGAGCATGACCTACTTCTGTAGGTGGCTCCTGCAGAGCAGGACAGTCACCCTGCAGACCGGCCTGCGCCTCCTCCCGCCAGATGTAATGGATGAGACCGCAGCTCAGGCTTTTCTGTTTTATGAGTGTCAGTTCTGCGGGTCAGTGGTTCTCAAACAGTTTGGACCATGACCCCTGATGGTCACAGTCTGGACATAAATCCACTACTGAGGATTGATTTTCTCTTTTCAGGTTGTTTCATTATTTCATTATCAGAGAGAGAGGCCCAGAATCTGGACTCTATTTGATATTTTACAAGGAAAAGGAGAATAATCAAGGACATTAAATCTAAATTAAAGAGATATTTCTCATTAAGCAGCGTCTGGCACCACACCATCGTGTGATGCTCAGAGAGGTCGCGACCCTCAGAACCACCAGCTGTACTTTTCCACCGAAGTCACTAACAAATGTCATTCCTCCCATATAATATAATTCTACTTCCTTCATCTGTATCAGCTGGATGACTGCACTGACCTTTTCAGCATCACCTTGCTGAACTCACTCAAACATCAGACCTGAAAGCTTCTCAGTTCGACCCACTGATGCAGCTCGGAGTCACATGTTCTGCTCAAAGGCCCCTCAACAACAGGAACCTGGACCCTGAACCTGCTGCTCACAAACTGGCTTCTTTAACTTTAGCAGGACATGTTCACTTGGATCTCTTATAGTCTTGTTTTCCTGGATGCTAGATGTCGTGTCATGCAGCGGTTACTCTTCTCAGCTCTGAACGGAATATTTATAATCTCTGTGTAAATGAATGAGCGATCAATCAGCAGTTGGGACTGTTTTGGGGGAATTTATTTATGAAAAATACAAAAAAATAATATGTGTGCTGTGGTCATATTCAGCCACATTTACCTGAAATGATACAGTGAGTGGATGCTGTTCCCTTTCTTACAGTGACAGTTGGAGCTCAGTATATTTTTACATTATTATTACTATTAAATTAATTAGGCTAAAAGTGTGCTTTGGCGTTTTAGCTCCTTACTGTAACAAATCGTGTTTACTTCACATTTTTGATGACCATTTTTAAATGCATGCTGTTCAGTTTTAGATTTTTACACGTTTGTTTCTCTTCTTTTGCTCCAGGCCGCCATTGCTGCTGTTATATTTTGATACAGGATGAAGATAAATTAAAAGATTCTGTGTTCATTTCTGTCAAAGTTACATCATCGTTGCACGGCATGGCATGGCAGTTTCAATGCAGACTGATTTGATTTTTAGTGAGTTACCACATAAAGATAATGTAACTGTGCAGAAATGAATGGAAACCAATGGCTGCCAGGGGTAAGTTTAAGGGATTTGTAGAAATTAGCTAGAGCTTGTACGGCCCTTTAAAGCAGATGTCAGAATAAGTTGGTCTACAAAATAAAATGTGTCTTAAATCAGGACAATCTGGAACTTTATGACTGTTCCTGTTGGGTTTCATGTCATCAAAGTTGTCTCTGTGCTAGAGGCTCATTTATCTGTAACACAGATTTTTTAAATGTAATATTTTAAAACCTGCAATGGTGTCAAATTCCAAACAATTGCAAAAACAACAAGAAAAACACTAAAAGGACAGAAAGTGTTTCAGCGGTACAATATTTCAGATTTATAATGTGTCATTGTTTCAGCAGCTCATGTTCAAATGTACATGAATATTCATGAGCTGTCTGGGCCTATGGAAGCTGCTGGAGACAGGTGTGTCAAGTCACACAGAAATGCACAGATTCACACCGGAAACTAGGCGAGGTCGCCTTCAAAATAAAATCTCAGCACTTCGGGGAGAGGAATTGGGGGGACTTACAGAGCAACAAAGCTGCACAAGAAATCCCAAATTTTGCACTTATTTTCCAAACTGATAATAAGAGGCGAATATTATTATGGAGGACTATTCAATAATTTATTAAATATATTTCTTAGTTTTGTTTTTATGGCTTATGTTGAATGAAAATGTGTTTTTTATTCAGAAACAGTGAAGAAACTCAGAGTACTTCTGTGTAAGAGAGAAAGACGTGCTAAAGGTGAAAACTGGCGAAACACACAAACATTAAAAAGTCGTTGGAGGTGTTTATGTGAGTCAGTGGTTGAAAGGTGATACCGGAAGCGTCGCTCCTCTGCGCGTGCAGCTTGCGTGCGTGGCTGCAGCCTGTAGGAGCGGCCGGTTCCTCCCAGCAGCCTCTCAGTTCAGAGGGAAAGCTTTTCTTCTCGCAGCAGCGGTGGGGATTTTCAGACTGCACACGCCGGATATTCATCACATTAAAAAACGCACTCATTGCTGAAAGCGGCGAGAGAAGACGGACACTGTCCTGGCTCGTGCTTCCCTCCCCTTCCCACCTCTCTGATTTGGGCCGCCGTTGCTTTTTTTCTGCATTTTTATTTTTTTTTTATATTTGTACGGTGTTCCCCCCGCTGACAGTATCTCTGTGGCGCACTCAGGTTTTCTTTTGCTGACATGGTAGATTACCACGCTGCCAATAACCAATCCTCGGCAGGCGGGGTGCAGACCTACATGGAGCAAGAGAATGACTGGGACCGGGACCTGCTGCTGGACCCGGCCTGGGAGAAACAGCAGAGGAAGGTAAGGGGACCAAAGTTAGGCCCAGCTGGGCCGAGTCGAGCCGGGCTGAGAGGAGGCGTCGGCGGGCAGAAAGAAAATGGCAGGGGAGGGATGGGATGGGATGGGATGGGGAGTGGAGGTCAGAGCCGGAGTGCGGGCCTCGGTTTTGCTCTCCAGTGCCCCACTTTAGATCTACCATTTTTTTCCTCCCAGCCTGGCTCTCCTCTTAGCTCGTCCCGAGGCTCTCCTCAATGTCAAGCTGTTTCCTTTCACTCTGATTAAATGCTGATTTCTTCTTCTCTAATTCTCCTTCCCTCCGTGAATGAAAAACTGTTGGGTTGTGTGTGTGCAGAGCCAAGCCTCTGTCTGTCTGCTGCTTTCACTCTTTTCAAAGGTGATTTATTATTTTTTCCCCGGTACTTTATTTCCCCTCCCCGAGCGGAAACAGGGCGCCACAATGTTGCAGAAATCAAAACCGTGATTGTGCAGATATTTGGGGCGTAAAACAGCAAGTCAAACGGTGTTAGTACGTTATCAAGGCGTCCTGTCCCACTTGTCTGCCTGCTTGGCTGGCTGGAGGCCGATAAGACCGACTGAAGGCGAGTTTCTGCTGCTGCTCACTACAGGAAGAGCTGACCGATACGGTGGTGTTCAAGGCCGATATTTAGAGACTTTAACTCTAAAGCTGCTGTGCCTCATTATATCCACATTTAACCATTTTTTGGATTGAACACTTTAAGGTAGTAATTCTTTTTTTTTTTTTTACAAGGTTCAACTCTTAAAGCACCTGGGAGAAATAGTCATTATAACCCTGCTGCATTCCTCACATGGTTAGCAACTTCTTTTTTTAAACCTTCAGAGTATTTGAAGATTTACAGCTATTTCAAAAGCAGTCATAAATCCTAAAACATTACTGAGAAATAAAATACAGATGGTCCCTCGTTGGCCTGTGCTTGTCTGACAGGTCGGGTGAAGAGAAAAGTCACGTAACACACCAAAAACCACAGTGAGTGCACAACGCCTAGGTGTCAAAACTAAACAAGGCCGCTGTTATGAGCAAGGCTAAGTTGTGCACGCCAGTCGTATCTGCAGAATATTGTTATATCTGGTGTGACAGTGAGGCTCCGATTCTTCCCACAGCCCTGGAGGAACATACAAGTTTCTGTAGCCACTCTCATTTCACTGCACAGAACTGAACGCCCACTGGCTGTGCTGAAGATTTTGGTTTAGGTACCTTGAAAGTGCTTGGATTTTACTCTTAAAAAGCTGTACAAACCCTGCATATGGTTCGTCAGGCCCACAACGATCAGCACCACTGTTGTCGCCAAAATAGCATTAGCATCATCACCCCCCTATAACCAATCACTAACGTTTACACAGTATTGTACCTTTTTTTTATTCGTCTAAAACAAGCAGCCTACTCTGCTCTCCCTCCCTCATCTTCATCAACTCTCAGTCCAACGTCTCCTCATCCTCTGGTTCTTCCTCCTGCCCGTCATGGTTTTTAATAGATGCTACTGAGCTACGGTCGATGCTAATGTTCGTTCCTTCCGATACTTTGGCTACCTGTGCACAGTTTCCCCCTCTAGGATGCCACTGAAAGCATCTGCTAAGGTGACCTTGTTTTTTACCCAGTGTGTTCCCCCTTCAGGCATCTGCTGTGCTGAAGAAATGTTAAAATATCGGCCCCATTCAAGCTCTGATATATTCCAAAATGGAAATGAAACGGAGGATGCACGCGCGATCCTGATGATGAATAATACAACACTAACCGTCTCTCATCAGTTTTCTACCCTCTAAATTCTCATAAGGGAGTGGAGAGGCAGTAATAATGAAGGAAGCATTGCTTACCAGTGTGGAATGATTGAGAGGGTGTGTTTTTATGTGTGTGTGCAGCGTTAACCTGACTACGCACCCTATCTCATTCACTAACTATCCAGATGACTGGCATACTTTCTAGTGGTGTGACAGCATGCCGCGCATTGAATCGTGCATTTTTATCAGGCCACTCAGCATTATAGCCGTCAACATAGAGACATTCCTGCAGATGATTACCATCAAACCTGGCGGGTCCAGTTCTTCACTGCTAGCTCGCGCTGGGTAGTCGACCGTGAGGACTCGTGTTTGTCTGGAGATCACGCAGGTCAAAGTTTCTCCAAAAGGAAAATCTAACCTACCAATCATTAACAGAGTGAGCGAGGCTTGTTGCGCAAACCTGGGCTGAGGTCCATTCCTCTACGTTGCCCGAATGTGCACTCATCAGTGGAGGCTGATGGGTGTTTGGTAGATTGGGAACAGTACAGGCCAGGGACACGTCCCCCAGTCAGGCTCGAGCTGTGCCGGCCCCGGTGAGGCGGGGGGGGGGGACCAAGGGCAAATTCCTGTGGTGTATTCACGCTCACTGTGCCAGTTATTGCGGAAAAAAGTGAGCAAATGCCTCCTGCAGGAGTATCCAGAGAGAAGTGGATATAATGAGTGTGGGAACGGGTTTGTCCTTGTGGTGTGCGACGGGAGAGTCCGTAAGGTCAAAAACAGGAGCGGTTTGTCAGCGGCAGAGTTTTCCGTCGTGCTGACTTGTGCACATTTACCGTGTTGAGTAATACAAGAGGGGAAAAAAGACGGCAATTCTTAGGATTTTATTTGGTATCTACAGTAGAGACAGGAAGAACTGAGGGAGGAGAGGAAACAACTAGATGGCGTCATGTGACGATAGGCCTCAGTTCACATTTGGACCCAAAACACTGGAGATGCACAGTTCACACCTCATCTAATGGAGCCACAAGGACACCCAGAAGATTAGGACTTTATCTGCTGGTATAAACAATGCACAATGCTTTTACTTTATTTGCTCCATTTGAATAAAATATAAAGGTTGCCTGTGCTGGAGGTTCACTCTGCACCAGAACAACTTGTTTTGGGAGCTTCTTGTGATATGGATGGTCTGTGTTTCTTTGGCACAAGCAGAGGTTAGTCCTTGCAGCGTGTTTCCATGGTCCAACATTTCTCAACACCCCAGAGTACCTGGACTGAGCCCAGCTGAGTCCAGTTAACTGCAGTTTGTTACAGGCGAAGCTCCTCGCCTGACAAACATGTTATTAAGTCTTTTCTCACCGCTCTTGTCTTGGATCCACCGCATGTTGAAACATGTCAAAGTACGCAGTGGCAGTGTGGCAGGCGGTGCATGCAAATCCAGCTCCTCAGCGACAGTTAGGCCGCACATATTTCTCATGTCATGAGGCTGGGAGAAAGTACAGCGAGGTGGGTGGATGAGCTAACAAGGAAAGCAGTAAAGCACACAAGCCAAAGAGCCTGGAGCAGTCGGCATCGCTGCTGACTGACTGTTCTTATTTGTCAAGGTGATGTTCTTTTGAAATCGGATTAATTAGCACTTGTCTTACCCTCCCCTCAGATGCAGTTGTGTTCGGTTAACTCACAAAAAAGATCAAACTTTAGTTGATTAAAAAAAAAAAGTCAAGTGAATGATCTGAGGTAAGCATGCAAATCAGAGCAGTTTTGGTGTTTGCAGAAAACCAGATGTGCTGCCAAAAACCAAAAAGACTCCAGGAGAAATCCTTCTGGATTCATGTCAGAGTCCCAATGTTTTTCTCCTCTTCCCTTCGCTCGTATCAGGAGTGTGCAGCGCTAATCGTGGAACATTTCCCTTCGTAAATCAGTTGTGTTACAGTGGCAGGATCAGTTGTGGTCACTCACTCTGATGTTTATCAGTCTTCATTTTCCTACACTGACAGCCGTCTCAGTCTGTCAGCCTGTGTGCACAGACGTGATTGGAGCTGGACTGTGATGCGGCCTCACAGCCGAGCAGACTGTACAGTTAACAGCTGTAACTGATGGGAAGACGGGATGATTTGATGTAATTTTCCTGGTCTTTTACATGACCTGTCAGATGCTCCGTTACAGCAATTTATACTTGAGCTTAATTAGATTTTAAAGATACCTACATTTGTTTGTTTTACACAAGAAATCAATTTTTTTTTTCTAGTCCGATGTTTAATTATTTCAGCTTTGTCAGTGCAGATGTGTCCTCCAACATCACAAAGTCAGCCTCCCCTGACACACACCCCACCAGTGCCCAGACTTGCAACACACGCACACGCACACGCGCGCACACACACACACACACACACACACACACACACACAGTTTGTTTGCTGCCAAGGTGGGCAGCTGGACACAATGTTAGTTTGTTCTTTTGCCGCCCACTTTCACATGCTTTCTGTGTGACTGTCTGGCAGGCGGGCGGAGCCGGTTCAGATGGCCCGGGTTGGCTCAGGAAGAGCTGCGAGTGACATTTTGTCAGGACAAATGGACCGGCTAACATCTTGCTGCTGCATGATAAGCTGCCGGGCTGCTTTTTATTTTCCCTCCCTGCCTTCCTGCCTTCCTGCCTTCCTGCTCCAAAACATTTAAAAGAATGAAGGGAGCTGAAAATGTTTAAGGAAGGTCGACTAAAAACAAGAGACAATGCTCCATTTGTAGAGAATTAAAGGAGCAGGCGCTGTGATTGGTTGTCTCTTTCTGTGTGCGTGTGATTGGCTGATTCAGCATAGCAGGACCAACCTGACTCGGGTGTGGCAGCTGTTGAGTTAAAGCTGTTCTCATTAAGGGCTGTTTAGCTGCCCCTTCATTGCAAATGTTCATCTGTAATATAGTTAATTCAGTTTTCTCTTCCTCAGGTGAACAATAGGTCAGTTTAATCCCACGCTGATGTGTTGCAGCCTCTGAATCTTAATCTGCTCGGCCAGGATCATCTTTTACTCTATATACTAGATATTAACTAGATATATTAGCAGATGTATTTTCAGAAGCATCACAAGATAACTGATTAATCATTTACTTCATTTATCGAGCAGAAATGCCACTTTCACTGTTTTCAGCTTCTCAAATATGAGACTTTGCTGCTTTTCTCTGTTTTATGACTGGAAAGTGAATGTGTTTGAGATTTTGACTGT
The DNA here is from genome assembly GCA_008360985.2 of Macquaria ambigua. NCBI lineage: Eukaryota > Metazoa > Chordata > Actinopteri > Centrarchiformes > Percichthyidae > Macquaria > Macquaria ambigua. Next base: position 74,238 of record VMKM01001460.1, read on the forward strand.
CTATTTTCTTTTGAATACTGTTTTCTCACATTAAACAATCAAGTAATTGTAAAAAAGAATCAGAACTTTAACTGATAATGAAAATAATCAGTAGTTGCAGCCCTAATCGTGATGATGAGCTGCATTCCCAGAAGCTCGACAAGAATAAAACTGAGGGGGAAACACGGCTGTGACCTCCTCTTCCTGAAGTGGAATTTATTTGAACTTAACACACTTAGAGACGTCTGCAGGCATTTTGGGATGTGAGATAATGGAAGTGCGGGTCATTCCCTCGCTGCCAGCTGATTCCAGGTCAGCTGTGGGAAAGCCCTCCGCCTCAGCTGACTGCGATCCAGAATCAGCTTGTGGACCTAAACAACGAACCAGTCAGTCAAGCAGACAGGCAGCGAGAGGACAGAGCCGAGAGGAATGCGACCCCTCTGTCTCCCCCTCCGTCTCTCTCTCTGCTCTGCCATTGGTGGCGGTGAGAGAGCGAGGCAGGGGGAAACATTCCTTTGGTGGCCCATCATAGCCTGCTAGGCCAGTGGGAGGGGGCTTTTTACTAAAGTGGGGCGGGGTGTCCTGTTTTTTTGCCCGACAAGGGGGGGGGGGTGGTTGCAGGATTGCAGATGTGGTCTGTGCGGTGGAGAGGAGAGGGAGAATCCTCAGAGGGTGTTCGCGGGGGGGTGGGGTGGTGGTGGTGGTGGTGGTTTACGATGTGGCGCCAATCGTTGCTCCAAATATTTGTTTGCAGAAATGTTTTTTAGACCCCACCCCCCCTCTGTGATTGATTGCACTTTGGAACCATTTGCTTTGTTTTGAGTTGGGCAGGAAAGTTCAAAGTGCAGACTTGAACAAACGGTCCAATCAGCTGAGAGATTGCAGTGCGCTGTGCAGCCCGAGGCTGGTATTGACGTTGGTTGGCTGTAGGCCTGTGTGTCGAGGTGGCGGAGCCTAATGCGTTTCTCTTTCAAAGAAATTTCTTTACGGTCTGTTTCCCTCCCACTCTTTGTGTGCGAGGAAGGAGTTGCATTTTGGGGAGGGAGGGAGGGAGGGACAGGGAGGGAGCAGGACTTGGGTGCATCATCATGTCACTGAAGCCATGAATCCCTGGATTCAGTTTGTGTCTGACATAACCTCAGCTCTCCCGCTAATTGTGTCTGTGTTCACCAGCGTACTTCTTGGCTGTTGTGCAAAGTTATGAGGATTAGTAAATGGCATTTCCCTCTGATGAATTGAAATTGGAAACAATAGGGACCAAGAATTTCCTTTTGGTCGGCTGCCAGTATGCATGTCGAAGCTCAGACCCCCCTTCTTCATATGTCCTTCAAGTGTATCCTCGACAAAGGATTTAAAGGAATATACAGACTTATTTTTCATCTATTCTCCGTTGTGTAAGAAACAGGTTTGCCGCCTGGTATTTCCGTTGATCTCAGTACTTTTTATCTAAAGTACACGGCTATAGTTGCATCACTTCCAAAGCACTCGGCACACTGAGTACTGCAGACCCGGAGGTGCTGCATCATGTGCTGAAACAATGAGTTGATCAGTCAAAAGTTATCATACAGATAATCAGTTAATCATTTAATTCATTTATGAAGAAATAAAACGCAAAACATTTCCTGGTTTCAGTTTCTCAGACTGTTTAATGTCGCTGTGAACTGGATATCTTTGACTTTTGGACTGTTGGTTGGACAGAATAAGCTATTTGAAGACGTCACCTCGGGCTCGGGGGACTTGTAATGCTGTTTTTCACTTTTTCCCCCATTTTTAGATAAAACTAATAATGGAAAAAGTCGTCTATAATGAAAATCATTAGTTCCAGCTAACGGTGCTGGCAGTCTTCTCACTGTACAAGTGATTATTCTGGAGAGATTAATTTAATGAAGGAGTGGTATTTTTGGGGTTTATTCCTGGTGTCTGTTATCTTCTCACTGTTCTGTTGTGAAGGTGAGGTGGAGCTGATCAGTGATGGAGGATCATGTCAGAGGTTTCGGCTCCTACACTGGAGCTCAGGAGGTTTGTGTGTAGAGCTGATTGTGACAGAAACTGTGAGTGCGCCGGTTGTGTCGTGAACTGTGTGTGTTCTAATGCAGAACTGTGTGTTTTGGAGAAGTTGGAGGGGGTGGTGTGTTTGTAGGAATGCAGCAGAAGAAAAGGTTTTGTGTTTAGGTGTGGCATGTGCGTGTGTGTGTTTTAGATGCCTGTGTGAAGGGTGGAGGTGGAGGTGGTGGTGGGGGGGCAACCATTATATTATGGGTCTTGGGGAGGGGGGCTGACTGCAGTTTGAAAGTGAGGTTTTCCAGCAGAGTCACATAGCTGTGGGTTTGGCTGCTGCTGAACACTGTGCAGTGAAACAAACACACGCCCCTCTCATGTCCTCACCTCCTGCACGTGTGTGTGTGTGTGTGTGTGTGTGTGTGTGTTTCTATGTAGATTTGTCCTGAAGTTATTGTGCATCTTCTATGGTCCGTTTAACACACAGGGAAATCATACAGGGAAGGAACATATTGAAAACAATATCGTATTGAAAAAAAGACGAAGCTGCAGTTCAACTTTGCTTTTAGCAACTTCCTCATAAACAAACAGCTCGGTCGTGTTTAAATGGAAGGATTACAGTAACCTCACCTCACACCCCCACTGTTTGTAGGTGTCTAATTGTGCTGCACTTATAATGCTAAAAAATAAAGAACATCATACAGCTGCAGTTCCCTCTTCAGGTTATTTTACAGAGAAAATTAGCATAAGGCCGTTATGTTGAATCCTTTGCCTGAAAGTCTCCATTGTATTGAATTGTTTCAGTCACTATGTTTGAACTAACTTATACAATAAGAGCTGAAAGACGATGCATCGCCATTGAAGTCATTCAATAAGATGCCAGTATAAAATGTGTCCGGTGCTGTGTGTGTGACTCGGGTACCAGCTCGCCGTTGCATCTCTCTCCTCCGTCTCCGCGGCTGCAGACTGCAGATAGCGTTCATACATGTATCTGTGAGGCTGCAGCCTCTCTGTTCTGAACCACAGCGCTCTGCAGGGCTTGGTATTTTTGGCAACACCACTTCAGAGCTCTGCTGTCTTCCTGCACCTGAGAGTGAAAGTTCATATTGAATACAAGTGTATTCAATAGTGTGTGTTCTCACTGTTGCTATTTCAAACTGTCTTCTGCAGTTATATGTGAGGCTAATGCAGCAGCTTGTTTCATACACTGGAGGCTATAGATAGATGTGCATTGCCTACCATTGGCACACTTTTTTCAATGTATGCGGGTGTTGGTGGGTGCGCTAACGTGTGCTGTTTAGGTGCCGCTCTCGTCCAAAGTGAGATGATGTGTTCTTGTTTTATTGGTGTTATTTCCTTATTGAAAAGGAACTGCAGAGCAAAATGTACTTTTTCTTTTGAAAGCTTCCTTCTTTCAGCCCACATTTCATTCAACACACCTTCCACTGCAGGCACCTCAAGAAAAATCTGTCACCTCAACACAGAGTTATTAAAAAACAGTATTTGCGACTCTTGCAGCAGTTTGGTGGACCTGGTTTTATCTCTTAAATAAACAATTTGTTTTAACATTAAAGGGGAACTTGCACAAGAAGGTCAGTTCACCAGTCACAGGGAGCGCTACTCAGCCTGAAAACAGGTGTATGGTGTCTTTGTCAAGTCTAACAAAAATATGCTATTAGTTGCATTATGGGAAATGTAGGATTGAGTGATTTTGGAGCTAGATCCAAACCAGAGTCAGGATATCTTGGCCTCTGCTGCTTCGATTTTGACCAATCCTATTTTAATCTGGTTTGTAAATCCCCCAATTTAATGGAAGTGCACTACTAAATCACTGCTTTAGCCCTCTGCATTCCTAATATTGAGCTCAACTCGGCCCTCAGAAGAAATTCACAATGTGTCTAAAAGTATTAAAGTACCAGTTTGTGTTTTTGTTCTATTTTAAGAGCAGGTGTCATGTTTATTAAATGGCTTATATTTCGGTATGTATTGTTCACACTGTCGGAGGTTGTCCTTGGCGCAGCTGTGCAGCAACATCTGTCAGAGTGGGACCACCACCCCCACCCCCACCCAGAGATTACATCCCAGCTCAGATGACCCGATTATATCCAGATCTGACACATATCTGAGATGGATAGAAAGGTGGGGAATTAATATATACATATAGGCACATGATGTATGGATGGATGTGGCTGCAGGGTGAACAAATGTGATCAGAGGTATTAAAATCAGATTATGATCAGTGAATCTGACCTTTTTGCAAATTAGTGACATGAAAAAAACCAATAGAAGCTCTAATGAATGAAATGAATGGGAGGTAAGATATTAAAGCCCAGTTTTCACCTCATCTACTGTTAAAATAGAAAATGTGTAGAATGAAATCAGTAAACCAATAAGAGTTGATTAGCACAGATTAAAATGAGGCAGAGCTGATTTATATTCTTGACTGCTTCATCCTGAGGCAGGCCGGGATCCAAAAGGCAGACCGTGTTCTTGTAATGATATTGTTGTTCTGTAGAATATAAAGCCTGATGGACGCAGACATGGCCACACCTAGACAGGTTCTTCTCCCTCTGGGGGTGTGGGAGGGAGGGAGGGAGGGAGGGAGGGAGAAAAAGAGAGAGAGAGAGAGAGAGAGAGAGAGAGAGAGAGAGAGAGCACAACAAACAGGCCGTGCTAGTCTGGTAACAAAGAGAGAGCTGAGACGGTGAGGCCTCATACATCTGGGATATGCTCACACACACACACACACACACACACACACACACACACACACACACACACAGCAGACATCTGGAGGGGATGTTTGGCTGGATCAGGGGTTTAGCACTGTAGCTGCTGCCGTGTGCCATGCTTGTCTACCTCACAGTCTGATCCAGCTCCAGCTCCAGACCAGACCAGACCTCTGCGCTCTGAAACAGTCAGACCAGCATTAAACAGAGACCTGATTACCTCCTGTTCTTCACCACACACATCTTGTCACGTTGTGGACAAAATATGCACGATTGTCCTGCTTTGTCTGTATTTTTTCTGTTCCTTATTCCAACTATGATCGCAGAAAACTCAAAAATAAAAATAAACTCCAGTACAGAGGTTTGTCTCACCGCTACGAGTTCAGCTCGATCATGTCGGCCTGAAGCAGCTACTGGGACACTATTAGATAACATCTGTAAGAACCTGGACGTTGTTTGTCTGGACGTACTGAGGTCAGGTGTCATCTTGTTATCTCTACCAAAACTCAGGTATTGTATCAACACTAGTATTGTCAAAAGATACCCATCCCTGATGAAGACCTAGAGTCGATACACGTTGGTCTGTTTGATTGCCTTTATGCCCAAAGAATACATTTATAATATTATTTCACCTGAAGACGCAGTTCCTTGTTTTTTTTTTCATGGTTGTCTGAACCTCTTAATATCAAGCAAGACTTCCTGGATTTAGTTTTTTGATACCCAACCTTAGTCAGTCCACCAGACTGCATTTCCTTCCTGCATTTAAACTGATTTGGCGACAAGAAGCGCAGTGAAATGTCTCGAGTGTAGCTCCTTCACAATAAAAGCCTCATAATGTTTGGCCGTTGGGGAGCTTTAATTGTGAAGCAGCAACTTAAGTGTTTGGTGTTTTTTTTTTTTTTTTTTTTCAGGGGCTTAACTTCAGATTTTAAGCAGAACATGCTTTTAATGAGGACAATAATTATGTATAACTGTCACTTGTTGATTTACACTTAAAGGGATTTTATTAAAACGTATTGACCGGCATTTTATTGTAGAAGGTTTTGTTTTGTGGAGATTTGACTTGTGAATCTGCAGCATTGAAAGTGAACTGAACTCAGCCCTGATGGGGGAACCACCCGAGGAGGCTGCTGGGATCTGCAGTGGTTGGTTTCACAGCGGCTTTTTAAAACATGACACGTGAAGATTCAAAGTGTGTGTGTGTTTGTTTCCTCTGCGGCTGTCTCTGATTTCCTCAGTGAGCTCCTTGTTGTATTATTTAACAGCTTTCAAACTGGGGCACTGGGCGAAGAGGTGAAGAGGAGAGGCCTGCTGGGACACACATGCATACAACAAACAACAATGGATAGTGTGCATGCAGTTATTTAATCCCATGCACACACACACTAGAACTGCCTCGGCTTTCCATGAAGTATAGAGACAACACAATGAATCTACTGAATAGATGTAGATAAAAGGGTACGGTGGTGTCTTTTCAATTTCATTTTCTAAAAAATCACTTTTATGCCAAACCAAACAGAAGCATAAAATGCACCACTTCCTGAATTCCTGCCAAAAGGAACATCTGGTATTTGAAACGGCACATTTTAAAAGCCTGATAAAAGTATATTAATCTGTAAACGTGCCGGATAATTGGCTAAAATCAAGAATTTTAAACTAGCGGGAAGTAAAAACATTTTTACTTCATTGTTTCAGCTTCAGAAACCTTTCAGAGTGGTATCAGTGGAGTCTGAGCTGGTTTCAGCATTAAATATTTACCGATTGTGCCTGGCCGTCGGGTTCCTCTGCTCTCGTTTATAGCAGGGACGCTCTGCTCAGCAGATAATCCCACGCAACACTCTCCCCTCCTTCCCTGACTCCTGTTTCTTCTCGTGCATTTCTCCATTAGCCTTTCTGCCTTTGCCAGAGTCGTTAAGGCAACCGGCTCAGACAAAAGAGGATACAAAAGAGTGTGTGTTGCTATTTTTAGGACGTGGCCGCTATCTTTTTTTTTTGGCCATTGGTTGTTTTTCTGTGTGATTTAGGCTTCTGTCTGTATTGTGGGATATGTTTCTGGTCGGGCATCTCCAGCGTCAGCCCCGGGGCCTGTTCTTCTTCAACTTGAATCTGTTTTTTTGTCTTTCATAGTTCAGAGGAGGTCCCTCGGAGACTACAAGCCCAGAGCTTTTACACAGAGAGAGACACATGGGATGGATGATGGGGTCTACTTTTTCTGTTGTTAGAGTTTTACAATATATTGAGCAGCCAAACCAGTGTTTGAGCTCATACATGAACACTCAGACTTTGTATTGGCTCAAAAACAATATGATCCTTTAGGGCTGGGCGATAAAACGATAATTATCATGATATCATTTTCCTCGATGTAAATATAACAGATGTTTGATATAATTAAACCACCCCTACACCAGGAGAGGGGGGCGCTAATGCACCTTAAATGCTAGTTGCCACCTGCCATTAAACAGAAGAAGAAGATGAACAGCCAATCATGTCGCAGAAACAGAGGTATGCTTACAGACACAGTGACCTGCAGTATGAAACTGTTAAATGGATTTATTTTGCAGCATGCTAGGCCAGGCTTAGCAGTACAGCTAACGGCAAACCACCGCAATATCATCCTCTGAAGCTCTGAAAACGAAAAGTAATAACTGCAGCCTCGTCACAGTTTCTGCGTGCACATGATTAAAGTAGAAAAAAATGTTAAGTGGTTCTTCTATTTATTTTCCTCCCTCTCAACCACTGACGCGGTAGTGTTGCTGTCCGCCATTGGTAACCGTGTGAATAAAGTTGAAAAAAAACAACAATGGGGGCTGTTCCACCGCTTTGCATTGTGGGATACAGCAGGCGAGGTAGACTGGTCCGATGCATACTGGAGAATTTTTCCGAATCCGGGTATTTCTGGCATACTGCAGATTATGCTTTTGTTTGCATACTACATACTACATTTTAGCCAAATCAGTACGTACTGCTAGTATAGTAAATAAATCAGCCTCTGACCTTGAAAGAAATAATTTGACATTTATCGTGACAATTATTGATAATGTCATCATCATATTGACTGATATGAAGAAAAAAAAAAGTTGAAACATTTTTGGCCATGTCGTCCAGCACTATGATCCTTCATTATTCTGCAGAGAACAAGGAGAGAAATCAAGACACTGGCAGACAAACGTGATGTTTTTTATTTTGGGATTATACAGCCTGCAAGTGTAAGACTCCATTTCGACTCGCATGCAGGCGAGCAGAGAAATGCAGAGAGCCTGAGACAGATGGCTGATAAACACTTACTGCAGGTTCACTGCCAGATTATGCAGCTGATAAGAGACGATCCAAACACGCTGCTGCTGCTGCTGCTGCTGCTGATGATGATGATGATGATGATGGCCTCGTGGGTTTGAAACCAAAATGGAAAGCACGAGGATTCTTTTCCTCTTCCCCTCGTCGTCTTCTGTTGTTTCTTTGCTGGAGTCTTTCCTGGTGACGGCACGGACAGATGAAGATCTTCAGGAGTTGATAATATTGGTTTTCATGGTGAAATGGTTGTGTGCAGAACAATGATTAGTTCATATAATCTGCACCGTGGGCAAATATGTCACTGCCTCGGACATTCAACACCCAGAAATCCTGGAGAAATAATATTGAACTGAACAAATGTTCATAAATGGCTCAGCGGTGAAGAATAAGACTCAGGCGGTGGTGTTGAAGAGTGACTGCTGCTCTGTGCTCACCCCCCCCCCCCCCCGGGAGTCATAGTAGTGGCAGAAAGAGGAAGGAAGGCTCTGTGGTTTTTGCGGTTCCCTGTTTGAAATATAGTCACCACACACGCAAACAGTCAGGCAGGCCCTGCGAGTCAGGCCAGAAAGACAGACAGACAGACAGATCACTGTGTGTCACCCCCGCCTCAGTGGACCAGATGGCTGACCAAGAAAGGAGGGAATGCCTCCAGATCAGTCCTACTGTATGTTGAATAAAAGTAATATTGTGTCTCCACTTGCACTGTTGTGATTGCACTTTATGCACAAAACCCAGTGGAAATACCAGAAATAAAAATACAAAAACATAAAAATAGTACCATCCTTTGTTGATTCTTTTCTACTCTTAAATTCCTTTGAGCTGGAATTGTATTTAAAAGTCAGTTTGACATTTCAGCCAAACCAGCTGCTGTAGCAGAGAGTCATCTCGGTCCCTGCTCTGCTGCTGGTCTTAATGTGGGTTAGGGAAGTCCTCTGCCCTCTCCGCCACCTATCCTGTCTGATCCAATCAAAGCTAGCCTGCAGGGGGATTATTTAGCTACCGTTCCCCCAGTTAACAAAGACTCCTCTGTTGGTCCTCCTGACTCACAGCGCTGTGGGGAGTGCACGACGGCGTGCACGTGGAGTTATCACAGAGCCTGGTACCCTGCAGGAGCTTCAGATCAACACAGTTTTGTCTCTGGCATGTGTGTGAGAACTCGGCGCTCTGGTTTTGACACCGTCGCTGCAGCGTGAGAATCTGCTGCTGCAGTGTTTCCTGCTGAGCTCGCCGCCGCAGCAGGAGACAGTTTCTGTGCTAACAAGCTCTCTTAACACCTTCCTCGAACTGATGGGTTATTTTTGCCTTCACTCTGACATTCATGCACACATTGACAACTACAGCGATGCTGGTTTCCAGCTGTGCTTTGTTGTAATGAAAGTCTTTGCTTTGGTTGAAAGAAGTCTTTTACTTTGTCACGTTATATCCCGGCAGGAGAGAGTCTAAATATATTTTAGAGCAGGAGGAGGATGGAGAGAGAGAGAGAGAGAGAGAGACAGAGAGGTGATGTTAGCACTAGTTAGCACTAACACTCTGATGGATGAGAGGTTGAAGAATAAAAGTGATTAACAGAAGGATGCATGCAGAGGTTTGAGTTGGATGGGCTCACACTATGGACACCAGGTGCTGAGAAGCATTTTAAACCTTCTAAAAATAAGATGCTGTAGTCTTAGGTTGCTTAGCAACAGCCCTGAAGCAGGGTTACTAATGGTGCTAATATGGCTGCTGTGGTATCCTGCATCACCAAACTCTGTGTAAGGATTTCCTCAATGAAACTGATAAAACTGATCAGCAGCCGTAACAGAACCAGATGCAGCCAACCACTGGTGCAGTGAGCTGAAAGTCTCATCTGAATACAGACGATGTAGCTCCACTTGTTGGGCCTCGTCGAAAACCGAGAAGCTGGTGTTGATTTCACCCACAGAAGTCTCGTAGTTCTTGGAAGAGAAATGTCAGATTAAAGCGGAGGAAACCAGCTGAAGACAGTGTAGCTTCGAGACAAACCGAGGTGTGAATGTGCAAAAGGAAGTTCAGCATTTCAATATCTCTTTTCAACATCTCTTGTATCACAGTACTACAGCACTCTCTCCTGCATAGTTACAGATTATGTCTAATGTTGAATAATGTTTTTGTTCTTGGTGCAGCTGCTTTTCTTCACTCAGGTTAATTCTAGCCGTCTGGTCGTCTGCTGTTTGTACACAGACGGATAGAAAGTGGTTGAGAGGATCAGACTGTCACTGATTCACTGTCTACACCTCCTGGACCGCTCCATACGCAGCAGAAGAGAGGGGGGGTTGCTATGATATTAAAGTCATTTTAAAGGGATTGCATCAGTCTGGAGCCTGTGATCCCCCACAGACCAGACCTGCACATAATGGTAGCGGCCATGACTGAGCCTGAGGGGCTCGGAGGGCTCTGCGTGAGTCTATCTGGGGCACGAGGATCACTGCATTAAACCAACTTAAGGTTTTAGGTTAGTGTGGGAGGGAGTGTTTGTTGATCTAAGAGTGTGTGTTTGGGTGGTGTTTGCCCAGTGTGTGGATTCACCTTCATCACCATGGCATGTTAACATTTTGCAAGTTGTACGTCTCTGTGGGCTCGACGCACACAGACGATGAAGAAGTAAATCCTGCTCCTACAGGTAACAGAATAAGAGACTGTTTACGACCTGAATCTGGTCTCATCACATGATGCTTGAATGTCTGATGGGAATTTGTCACTATTAGACATTTTATAAACTAAACAATCAGCGTGCTTCAACACACACACACCAGTTTCCTTCTTTTCTGCCATATGAAATCGCAGTATGGCCAAATGCAATATTCAAATCTTGGAGCTGCAATTTTCTGGTAAGGTAGAATGTGTCCCAACAAACCTTTTTAATAAATGGAGCATTGTGGTGCGGCCTACAAAATCATATGCTCCAGATGTAAGGGAACATTGCTTGTTTGTTACAGACCCCAGCAAAAAAAATCATCTTTATTCCCACTAAAATCGGGACTCATATCGCAATATCCATCAGATTAATCACAATATGATTTGTTTTGCGTATCGTTCAGCTCTAGCCAGTAGCAAGACAAAAGAAGAAAAAAAAAAAACTATGAAGAAATGTGCCTGGTAATCTCTGACCGCCGCTCTGAACCTTCCTGTCTGTCTGCTGCGACGCTCTCAGCGGTTGATTAATGTCCGTTTGCGCGCCGTTTTGGCTCGGTGTGTGTGTGTGTGTGTGTGTGTGTGTGTGTGTGTGTGTGTGTGTGTGTGTGTGTGTGTGTGTGTGTGTGTGTGTGTGTGTGTGTGTGTGTGTGTGTGTGTCAGACAGGCGGAGGGCCAGTGAGTCATGAAGCCATAAAGGGCAGAGCGAGCTCAGGAATGTGTGACAGAGCCGGACCGAGGGGGGTGGTTCTGGCTAGACGGTGTGTGTGTGTGTGTTTTGTACGGGTCATCAACAAGCGGAAACTCAGAGGAACAAACAACCTGCCTCTCCTTGTACCGGGTCTGGACCTTCTCAGCTCCTCCCTCCCTCCTCTCCTAATGACTCACAGCACCAGGAAGTCCTTGAAAACTCTGGATCAGTTTGCGTGATCTAGATTTTAAGACCTGATCTCATATGAAGTATTTTGAGATCTGATTTTACCTGCTAGTGACTGGTATGTTTTTCTACATGGCCACTTTTTATTAAAGATTTATTTCCTGTTCTTGTTCCCAAACCCTAAAATGTCCTTTTTCTAATTTCTTCAATCAGTAGTAACTAGCAAGGTCACCTGCAGGTCCGTGTCTTGAATACATGGCTCAGTTAGTAGAACAACCTGCATCCTGTCTGCTTAAATAACACTGTTGGACTCATCAGCCTGAAATTCTGACTGAATTGTCTAAATTTTGTGAATTGTGGAAAAAAATCTGGGACAGTAACAGCGATTTAACCAGACTAGGACTTCCTGTCTCTTCACAAATCATTTCCAGATCTGCATTTTATAGTTTTTCATTGACTGCGCTCCGTCAGAGATCTTTGCTTCTTCACTGTGAGTTTTAAATTGCACAAAAAGTCTGATATTTGACTTTCCCCGCTCAGTGACACACACACACACACACACACAGTTGCATTAAATCCACCAAATGGGAGTCAAGGCCATCCGAGGACATGCACACACTCCCTTAGACACACACACTTGTTGACACACAGTGTTTGACCTGAGTCTCCTGCTCATTTGGCAGGACGTTGGGGAGGTGTTGTTGCAAAGCACGCAGTTTTCTTTTTGAGTCACTTTCTTGGTCTTTTTCACTCTTACTTTACCCTCTTCATGTCACTTCAACCTGCCGTGTCACTTCCTGTGTCTCTGTGCGTCCATCTCTCTGCTGGGCTCGTCTGTCTCATCTGTTTCTCTCTGCTGCTTCATAGGAAGCAGAGAGGGGGGAGGAAGAAGGTGTGTGTGTGTGTGTGTGTGTGTGTGTGTGTGTGTGTGTGTGTGTGTGTGTGTGTGCGCGCTCTAAAGTGCAGGAATGTGAAACACGACACACACACACAGAATGGACATGGATGCAGACAGGTAACTTTAAAGGATCTGCCCTGTCACCCTGAAAGTGTGTGTGTGTGTGTGTGTGTGTGTGTGTGTGTGTGTGTGTGTGTGTCAGTGGGGGGTGCACCTTGCTGCCCTCTTACATCACCATTGTCGCTGTGACAGGCAGTTAAACGCGCTGCCTTATAAGGTAAAAGCGCGCAAGGCGGGTGGAAAGGGAGGAGGAGGGGCAGGAAGAGCCTGTTACCGTGACAATGCTGTCTGCTGCCGGGCAACTGGGCCGGCCTGAAACTCCCGTTTGGCCACATTTTCTCACACACACACACACACACACACACACACAGCCCTCTTATGTTCCTTTTTATTTTCCCTCCTCCTTCATCTGATTCGTATCTTATTCGAGCGCCACATGATTCACTCATTTAATATTTGCTTTTGTTGTTATAGGAAATATTCTCGTCCCTTCTTTTGGCCTCTTTGTTGTCTGTTTCTCTCTCTGAAGGTGTGTGCATACATGTTGGTTCTCGTCACGGGTTTTCTGTATGAGATCAGCTGCACATGAGCAGCTAAAAAACTCCTGTTTTAGTGGGAATGCCAAGAATGAAGATTTATATCTGCTGAAATGTCATGCTTGTCATGCCACACATGCGCGCACACACATAATCACATCATAAAACAAGCACTTGCAGACCTGCTTTATTTCCTTTCCCTTCCTTTTCCACTCCCTCATTCTTCCACTCCTCCCTGTTTGATGTCAGCACCGAGGCGTCACATGGTCGGCCAGCCTGCTGTGACCTTGGCTTTGTGACTTGTTGTCAGCTGTGTGTCTGATTGTAGCTGACAGAGATTTAGATGAAGTGATGCTGCCAGCTAAGCATCTTTTTGGCTCATGTCTCTGGTGTGTAGGCAAGTTTTTTTCCTCTTAATGATTAAAATAACCCAGCTCTGACTAACTCTATCTTGGTCGCTGAGTTTAGCACTTACTCAGTCTATCTATAGTGGCGTTTACTCACACAAAGGCAGAAACATTCACACGCTAGAGCCAGAATACCTCCATGTGCCTGTAAAGGCAGTGCAACAGTAATAATAAAGGAGCGAGAAATCAGTTACAGCATCATTTAAAAGTCTTATACATTTGTTATGTTTCTGCCTGGAAGAAAATGTTTCACTGCCCTGTAATATACCCATCGAAACGAATGCAGAATAAGAAGTTCAGCTCTCCCACACTTGTCTAACGACAATTACTTCTCTCTTCTGACCAATAACTTCCTCTAACAGGCTTCGGCTGGTTTCACATGGTTTTTATCAGTCACTGTTACAAATAGACTCTGTGTGAGCTGTGTGGTGTGGATGAAGAAACCACTCTCTTGCAAAAAGTTAACCAGCACTGGTTGCATAAAACAAGTCTGTAGTTTTATAATGCACTTTTAAAAATGATTAATGAAGCAATCAGCTGTATAATAATTGCATATTGGCGATATTGCAAAGAAAATGGCACAAAATGGGTGATAATCATCAAAATAACAGGTCTGCTAATAACTGGCATCATTTTAGCTTTAATTATACAGGCAGAAATAAGTGTACTGTGCAGCAGTGAAACATGGAGGAGGTTAAAATCATTGATAACATGCAGGAAGCAACAAAGAGAAGAGATGCAATCAATAGTCTGTGAGGGGGAGATTCAAAAACCCCCATCAGACTTTGTTGCTGGTTCACTGATACCTAATCTTGTGAGAAAACTGGTCCCATTTCCTGAATACTTGTGACGCACTGCAGAAATATCGCTGGGTGTAATGACACAATCATCAGCAAGACTTCCAGTCTTAAATATCAAGCGTGTTTGATGGGACTGAACACAGCATGATCACTTCTCTTCCCAGAGAAACACACACTGGAAGAAACAACACTCTCCTGTTTTGTGCTACAGATTGTGAGCCAGGTGCTGTCTGTCATTTTGCACAAGATGGTTTGTATTAGTTAGGGATGGGAATCCAGAACCGGTTCCGAAATGTCTGCTCTGTTGGAATCGTACGCCTCCAAGCTTATCAATTCCTTTTATTCGATGCCGGCATGTTTTTCTGACAGTTGCGTGTTGCAAAACAATGACGTCAAACTCATGCTGGAAACTTGCAACAACAAGAAGTCATGGCTGAGAGGAAGAAACGGTCCAAAGCACGGCTTCATTTCACAAAGAAAGATGACAACAGTGCTATTTGTAATGTCTGTAAAATGAAAGTAACATTAAGGGTGGAAACACCTGCAATACGCTAAAACATCCTTTTACGTAACATGGGCAATCAATTCCAGGAATGTCATGTATTTGACGTTCTACGCAGTGCCACTGCTTTCCAACTGAGCAGCACGTCCGTTACTGAGGGTAAATATCCTAGTATGTTATAATAACATTAGCGCCACGCAGGAAGGCTTAGCAGATTTTTTCTTTGACTAAGAAAACTTAAATAAAAACAAACGCTGTACAAATACTCTCTCATTTCATCCATTTTAGATGATGACAGAGAGACAGGCTAACAGCTACAGCTAACGTAACGGTATCAGTAAAATCTTATCAGTTCCCGTCCCTAATACTTGTTGTAACCTAATGTCTCAAAATAGTAAGTGTGTAATAATACAATATAAGAAACACAAGATGTGACCAGTAGAAGTCAGGTGTATAGCCTTTATTCAGTGTATTTGTCAGACCAGACCTCAGGTGATAACGATGACCTGAATGAGAACACGGTGTGTTTGTGTGACTGTCCGAGCCGCTCCTGCTGTGTGTGTAATGCTGTTGCGTCGGCCATCACATCGTTTTCTCTGAGTCGCTGTCATTATCATCGTCACTTTACCACCATCACCATCATCATCATCACGTCAGTTGGTACTCACAAATTTATAGGTACAGGCACTCAGACACACCCAACATTAGGGGTTACTCACACACACACACACACACACACACACACACACACACACACACACACACACACACAGTAAATTACTTTCACATGTCAGTGAATCATGATGTTTCCAGAAACGCACGGTTCTAAGGCAATAAACATATCAGTTTTGTAAAAAACCTGGTGTTCACTCCAAATTCATTCTTATGATCATTTCAGTTTTCTGATACTTTGTTGATGCTCTTATCCAGACTAACTTGATGTGGATTAGCAGGATCACTTTCTAGCTTCAGAACCACATGGATGTTACCCAGTTTTGAACCCTGCAGCCTCTCAAGGCCAGACCCTGCGATCGGTCTCCTACTCTGCAAACACTGATGGCAGAAGCCTCATCCATCCTTGTGTGTACTTAACCAAGTGTTTCTCAACTTTAAAACAAAAGCACATAAACATTAAATATGATTATGTCGAAGTCATTGTGGTTTCCATACTAGTGGATTCCCAGAGCTCTCTGTTTTGTAGTGTTTCATGTCATGTTTTACCAGTTTTACCATTTATACCAGCGGTTATATTCCATCTTAAACATCTTAAAATGCCCTTTCATGCATTGCATTTACCTGCCAAGCTCTTTGTCCTGAGGATGTTTCTTTGTGACATCAGTCTGGTTCATTGCCAAATTCTGTACTTACAGAAACATGTGTACATGTTTGTCTTATGCTGCGAAACCAGAGCTGGTGTCAGAGCCAGTCTGGCATCAAGACAACAATACACTTTCTAACAAAACCCGGTTTGGTGGAGTGATTCCACTTCCTCCCGCCTGCCTGAACTGATCAACAACAGAACCGCAGAACTGTCTCGGAGCTCTGGAAAGATTCAGCCAGCGGTTTTAATAAAAGGCCGACACAAACAGCTGACGCTTCGCCCTGCCAAATGCTATCAGGCCTGCCAAACTCTTGATTGGGACTGTTAAAAACTCCACGCACACACAAACGCACAGAAGTGGGTGTGTAGTAATAGTAATAATAGTGACCTCAGCTCATTCAGTGATTGGAGAGCTCTGGTTTTGTAATGGGAGGTCAGGCTGAGGAAAGGAGGGGAAACACTGCTTTGGCTACCGGTGGTTCTGGCTGCCCAGGCCGACTCCTGCAGGACAGCTGGAAATGTGAAAAATAAATATCTGACATTTACGTCCCAACAAGGCAAAAGTTAACTCTGCCAAGGTCAAATGAGACGTTTGTGTTAAACAGTCACAGTCCCGCCTGCTGTTTGTGTCAACGCTGTTTTAAGCTCACCCTCTCTTTATTGACTTGTGATAATTTAAGTTGATTTGCAGCCAAGTTGAGGCTTGAATAGTGTCAAAGTGCAGGACCTGTAATGATCTCAAGGTCATCGCAGCATAAAGTGTCCTGCTTATGACTCAGCCATGGAGGTGACACTCTCACCCAGAACGAATTACATTAAATATGGTTCAGTAAGTGAACAATATTCCTAAATGACCATCAATACAACCAGTAGTAAGGAGTACAAGGGTCAGCTATAATGTCATGTGCAAACATGAAGCAAGTCAAGGAGGAAAAAATGGATTGTTTGTTGGAAAGAAGGTGTTGTTTAAAGTTTTTGTTCCTTTTCTGTTTTTCTGTCCGCCTGTCTCTCTGCGTCCCCTGGACATGAGGGCCTGTTCCATTGTGTGGAGTTGTATGGCTGTTTCCAGGTGTTATGCATGACCCTGGCTTGATCTCCAGGCATTAGTCTGGGCAGAGCAGGCGCCTGAATGGGATCCTTAACTAGATAACAAACTGTGTGTGTGTGTGTGTGTGTGTGTGTGTGTGTGTGTGAAAATGTTCAAATCAATTAAGTTTTATTCAGTACAGTTTTACTTTCATTTGAAGGAATTTGGCACCACATTAGATACCACATATCTGAAATAGTCACTGACATTGTGAAGTATCAAATATGGTTCAGTAAAAGCAGTTGAAGTTTAAGTCATGCATGGTCATGTGTGTGTGTGTGTGTGTGTGTGTCAGTGTTTGCTCACGTATTCCAAACGTATTCGTTGGTTGTGAAATGACGTCCTGGTTGAGTCATTCAGCGCGTGGGCAGCGTTTAAGGCCCTCGATTGTAAGATGGTGTCAATCATTGCAACACCTGTCTTTGTTATCTTTAACGCACATTTATTCCGCCTTTTTGTGTGCCTGAGGTGTGGCTTCTAGAAGTAAGGACTGTGTTCAATGAGAGGAGGACTCTGTGATGTATTTATAAAGTTCTGTAAGCATTTAGAAGTTTGATTATTTTACTTACAACCTTCCACGCAGAGACAGCGTATTGTAACGTAAATTCATTCACATTTTGATCCAAATACAGCGTGAGTAATCAAGCGTCATTTCACACTGATGTTGGTTGTTTGAACATTTACTCCTTTTTAGTTTGGTTAATTTGGCCGTTCATTAGGATTAAAAAAATGATTCACACCAACTTTAGGAAACGTCTGTTAGCCACAGGAGCAGGTATTCATGAAGGGAAACCTGAGTGACTAAATGAATCCCAGACTATTCTGGACAAGCAATTTGAACACATCAGGTCAGTGTCCGGGAAATTGTAATGGGTATTTTTCACTATTTTATGACAACTAACCATTATTTTTATATTTAATATATTTATTACTGGTTGGGATATCTCATGCTGCCCTAATGTGAAAAAACTTGTATGAACGTCAATCCATGACTGACTCCCTTGTGAGTCCAACTGTTGTGGGGACTCCCTGAGATAATCTGACCACTGGGGGGGCTCCCCCGAGATCTGCATACCTTCAAGGGCTTCTTTTCTGTTTGCATTCGCACCAATAGGAACGCTGAAGTGATGTAAGCCGGCCGGCGGTTGGTATAGGAACGCCACTCACAACGTCACACACAAGATTTTTAATCTCGCTTTGACGAGTCAAAATCGTGTTGTATTCCTCCATCGCATAAATGCTCAATAGAGCCTGGACTTCACTGTCGGTCCATTTGTTCATGTTTTGCTCAACACTCAACACAATAAAAAGGGGAGGGGGTCCTCAAACAGTTCTTAGAACTATGAAAAAGTTCCTCCGGTCCAAAAACCCCTAATGTGACCTTTCTTCACGAGCTCCGTAGTTGTTATAATTGGGCAGCATTAATCTAAATGAACCCAAAAAAGAAATGTAATAATGTCAACCTTTCTGCTATGGTTCTGGCCTAAGAAAACAAATTGCAGGTTTGAAATTGAAGTCTCCGGACCAAAACCACCAGGTTCAGGAACAGCTTTTTCCCATCAGCTGTCTCCCTGCTGAACTCTGCCCCCTGACGTCTCCCCCCAACACACACACACACACACACACACTTACCAACCCCCTTGGACCAAACTTGAATGACATCACTGCACTATTAAGTACTCTTTTTTTAATCTGCTTGCACTAAATAATACCATTGCACAACTGTACATTCAAACCGCACATTCTGCACTTTATGTATACTTTCTGTATATACTGTAAATATTCATATACCCTGTATATTTATATTCATTATGTTATTCTACTGCTTATGCACTTCTGGTTAGATACTATCTGCATTTCGTTGCCTTGTACCTGTGACATGTGCAATGACAATAAAGTTGAATCTAAAAAAAAAAAAAAATATCCTGAAAGTACAATCAGCCCTCTGTACTGAACCTGACCATGGCTGTCGAACGCAGCCCCGTCACCTCTCACCTCCATCACCTCTCACCTCCGTGGCCTTTCTGCAGTTAGCGGCACTTTCCTTCCCACTGACCTCACTCGGCTTTCTACATGAGTCACCTCAGTTACCGAATCAGCACAGCGCAGAAGGCTTTTACCAACTTCCTGTGCGCTTTCCTTGTTGAGTCCGTTGTCATCGTGATTTGTCATTGTACAGAAGGCTATAAATCTTCAGATTCATTTTACAAGTTTGCTCTGGGGTTAATGTTTTACGTCCTCGGTGGGTTGGATTCATTCGCTGCATTCCTGAAGAATTAACATGGACATCCTCTGCCCCCGCTGTTTCCTGTGCTGTGCCTCTAAAGACAGGAAGTGGATTAGTTGGCTGCTGATTGGCTGAGGAGAAAAAGAAGAGATGGTGTGATATGAGAGAAACATGCTGACTCCCTGTCCCTGTGTGAATTTGATCGTTGTCTCATGTTGGTTTTCTCTTCTCACTGCTTCCTTGAGCTGATTTTATCCACAATCTTCTTTTTAGCTGCTGTAAAACTTTCTGGCATCACATGCCACTCTGATGTTTAACTTTTGGGTGAGGAGGAAAGAGACAGAAGGAAGGTACACGGGTGGAAAGAAAATAAATGGCTTGTTTCCTTCATATCAGCTAAGAAAAGAAACCCATCTTAAAATTGCTACTTTACAGCTTTGGACTGAGGAAGGCGATCAAGATCAGAGTCACATGAGACCATATTAGAGGACCTGGACAAAAACTTAGCAGCAGATTGGCTTGATAATAGGAAGTGTCAACTGAGTGCCCACCAACATTTTATAGCTTATTGGATAGTTAAGGACCCTCACTCTCACTACAGTATGGTTTGATATTTAGGTTCTGCAGATGAAATACCCTTTAAACCCTCTGAAACTTGGTTTTCAAGTCCAAAGTATTTGTTTCTTACATTAATTATTCATGACTGAAAATAAACCCCCCCTTATGTTATTAGTTAGTAAGAGTTTAACTCTCAAAACTGTGGGACTGTGTGGGTGTGATTTGATCAGATTTGATTGAAATGTTGCCAAGTCGTCATTGGTACATTGGTACTGAGTCCTGCCCACTTCAAACTAGGGCTGTGCGATATGGCTTATAAATAATATATCGATATTTTTAGGCTATGCCGTGATATATGACATATATCTTAATCGATAAACGCATCTTCTTTAAAATAACATACCACATGTATAAATGTGGTATGTAAATCACATGAAAATCGCATGAAATGACCTAAACTCTTCTAACGTTGGCAGTAAATTGTGTATTCATGTAGGACCCCATCACTTAGAGTAAGAAGCTAATTAAATAAACGAGTTGTGTCTCTCGTAGCCAACACTGTAAAAGCATTGAGAGCAATTAGACCTCTTGAAGGTAGACCAAAGCTGACTTAAGTCCTTACTCCAATATGTGATAATCACAAACTCCTGGCTTCCCATTCTGGACTTCCAGTGGGCTGAGTTGTTTATGTGATCTACTCGAAGGACCCACTTTAATGTCCTTTAGTCAAGTGTCTGAGAGATAATGTGTTTCCAGAAACAGCTTCTTCAGATACTTGCGGAACAGAGATTTCGTGAGGAAGGATACGTTACAGGCTTTTCTTGCTCCAATGTGATTTATCTGTTTTCTTGTGGAAAGTATGAGAGAAAGACTTGAGATGAGGGTGGAAAGAGGAAGAAGGAAGAAGGAAGGAGGTGAGAGGAGGAGAGAGTGAAGATGAACTAGGAAGGGAGTCAGAGGGAGGAAGAACATAGCTGGCATTCCTGACATCTCGGTCATGTTCAGCAGGGTCCACCGACTCTGCTCGGTTTCCTTCTTCTTCTCTTTCGTTCCGGCTTTCTCTCCTCACCCTTTACCTTGTCCCGTCGTCATCTACCTGCTATGCAGACTTGGCACACAAAAGCAAATTTGAAGAGAAATGTTTGTGGTTTGTTTTGCTGACTGAAGTGGGTGGGGTCTTTCACATAAGACAACACAGTGAGTTTGATTTGTCTGTGACAGCTTGGCAACAGTAGATCAATTATCCAGATGGGGGGAATCATACACATCTGGAAAGTAATAATCCATGACATTTGCATACAAATAAATCTGTGTTCTGCCTCTCTGTGTACTGCTATTGCTATAAAACAATAGCACTTGTGTTTGTATTTAGTTCATAAAACCTTTTATATTTGCTCCTCTTAACATCCAGTGTTTGCTTGGTCTCTTCTTCTCTTGTCTCCTCTTTTCTTCTTCTACTCCCCCTCCTTGCTGAGGAGAAAGACCCTGTTCTGGATACAAGATCAAAGACATCTCGGAGAGCCTCCACCCCCTTTTCTCTTGTCGCCTCTCTTCCCTTCATTTAATCCCAGGAAGAGTCCCAGTGTCTCATTAAATCTCTCTTCACCCCCTTCAGCTTCCTCCTGCACTGAGCTGTCACCAAAGCCTTAAAGCCAGTGACACAAACTCGTTTATCAGAACAAAGAGGATACGATTCTCTGTTCAGTTGTCCTTAACTTCTTATGTGGGGTGAACTTGGAAGAAGTCTTGAATAGCAACACAGCTAAATGGTCTGGATGGCCGATATTATTGACATT
The DNA here is from genome assembly GCA_008360985.2 of Macquaria ambigua. Classification (NCBI taxonomy): domain Eukaryota; kingdom Metazoa; phylum Chordata; class Actinopteri; order Centrarchiformes; family Percichthyidae; genus Macquaria; species Macquaria ambigua. Next base: position 95,953 of record VMKM01001460.1, read on the forward strand.
TCTCAGGATTTAGGTTGTAATACAGCCAGTAATGAACCATCCGTACACATACTAAGCTGGTTTTTAAGTTTGATTTGACTTGAGGATTGATGCAATCTATTAACGCGCTTGGTGGTGTTCGCCCTCGTTGACTCTTCCAGCTTATTTCTTCACAGCAATCCACTGATTACCTTTTAAGGAAGAACGATCCCCCCCCCCCCCATTTTAAATGTGGCTTTTTAAGAGCCAGAGTGATCACACATACTTCAGAGGATTAATATTTTTAATCTCCGGGTGATTTCTTGTGCCCAAAAAGTCTTATCCGTGTGTGAAATACATGTGATGGATAGTTGTAGTGAACAGTACATAGGTTCAGTCCACCCAATAGACAAATCATTTATCATTCATAGAGTTTATTTGTAGAGCCCAATATCACACACCCAAACCAGAACCTTATTTTGTCAGCATATAAGTAAAAAAAGTAGGGAAGGAAATCTCAGAAGAAGAATTTCAAATTGTCTTTTATTGAGACACCAAACTTTTATATGTGCTCAGTTGTGCGTCAGCCTAAAGCAGCAATCTTGGAACCCATCGGCAGCGACGACGATTTAGCCTCTTGGGGCAATGGCCAATGTTTCGGGGCCTCCGGTACAGCTAGCCTACAGATATCCTGGCCAAGACTTCCTCTTCTGTGCACCGACCATTGTTTACAATCCGATTAGCAAGATTGGAATCCATCAGCTATCGTCTGACGATGATTTGAATGCAGATACATTTTAAAAAAGCTAATAAAAAGCTAATCTCTAGGGTTCCGAGACTGATGAAAAGCCAAATCGGCGTCAGGCGATAGCCGATGGGTTCCAAAACTGCATTTCGGCCTATGTGTTCCACGTATTTTGTTCTCCACACGGACTATTTACCTGCATGCAACCAAAGCCTGCTCAAATGTGATTGGTCAATACTACTCGGACAATAAACTACAAACGGAAACCAGAACACTTCTGATACCTACAGATTCTGCATTCATAAGCAGACATCTGTTTGTAGAGATTAGCCTAAGGTTTAAATGCGGTGGATTAAGAAATGAACATGGTGTTTTTGTGTTGGACAGTGTCAACATACACTTATGCAACACTGGAACTGTGTGATGTGGAGTGGAGCAATGTGCCCCAAAGTCACCAGCAGTTTTTATTGACACAGCAGGATGGCGTGGCCTCATATAGTGTTGAAATATGCAAACTCAAGGGGGTTAGAGGCCATAAAAACGGGTTGACAACTTTTTATGGACAGACAAACCGCTTCGAGAGTGCTGTGTTATATTGTTTAAGTGACGTCATGGCTGAAGTTGGGTTCACTGCACGTAAACATTTCCCCCAGTTTTCTTCTGTCAACAAGCCTGAAGTCTAAATGAAACTGCAAATTTCACAATATAAAAACCAGAAACGAGTGGTGACAGTTACAGGCTGTTATTCTGAATGTTGGCATAAAGTTAAATGTGATGAATTAGTCTTATTGTCAAGTGAAATCTTTTATTTTTACCATGCGACAGGTACACACAATTATTTATTATTCGTATCACATAGCCAGTGTGCATAAAAATACTGCACCGCTCTTTTGTAACGTCCTTGCTGATCCTAAAATAGGTTGGAAGGAGCAGACACACACACACACACACACACACACACACACACACACACACACACACACACACACACACACACACACACACAGGCCTCTGTCAGTGGCAGTGCAATCCGACCCCTGGCCGGACTCTTTGAGCAACAAAGACAGGAAGAGACATAAATAAATGAACAAATAACCACATCGCTTGACACTTTACCCCTTCCCTCCCTTTCTCCTCCCCCTCCTCCCTCCCTTATTTCCTCTCTTCTCTCCACCTTTCCTCCCATAAAGCAAATCACTAAAAGCCACCAGGCAGCTGCTGGTTAGTGTGTAGATTGTAGGTAAACAGGTAGACACACATCACTCAAGTCATCGTTCATGAGGGAAAATATTTTTTGGCTTAAATGAGTTTTTAAATCAATTATTAATCTACAGAAAATAATAAGTCTAAGAAATGTGGGGAAGTAAAGGAAGTTTGCATGTGTGTTGTCTCTTATTGTGACATGGAGATCATCTTTCACACACACACACACACACACACACACACACACACACACAACATAGTCCATGTAAGAGATTAAGACTGTGTGTGTGTGTGTGTGTGTGTGTGTGTTCCCCTGTGGGGGATACAGATCTGCGACACTCATGTAAGCAGCCTTCTCAGTCTGCTCTGGTTACCCGGTCCGCTCCCACACACAGAGCCCTCACTTGTCTCACTGACTCTTCCTCTCCTGTCTCCTCTTCCTCGTTTCTTCCATCCCCTCTCTGGCAGCAGTGATCTCCGGGTCAGACAGTCTCATTAGGTCATCTAAAGGTTTTTGGTTCGACCCTCTGTATTTCCGGGAGAGGAGGGAACTGCAAAACAACACATTTTATTTATTTTTCACTGCTCCTAAAAGTCGTTCCCTCTTTCATTTTACATTCATCATTTAATGTTGTGTTCATTTATAAACCCTCCTCTTCCTCCTCCACTTCCATCTTTCATCTTACCAAATTGCTTTTTTTTCTTTTTAGCTTCTTATCCCACATTCACACATCTGTGATTCCTCATTTACCCTCCTCCAGTGCTGTGCAAAGTTACTTAAGAAGTGATTATAGGTACTTAACGCTATTACTTAGAAAGTAAAGTTTTTATTCAAAGTCAGCTTCAGAGCACTTCTGCATTTCCTGCTTCATTTCCCATCATTGTTTTACAACACAGTTTGAAGCTTTAAGTCGACTGTTGTCAGGACAAAATCAAATGTAAGATTCTGACTTTTTTAATAAGATTTGTCACATTTGTTGTCTCTCTTCTTCCTCTTTCCCATATTCATCACTTTTCCACTCCTCCTCCTCCTCCTCCTCCTCCTCCTCTTGATCATCTCTTGGCCTCCTCCTCCTCCTCCTCACCCCCCCTGCATTTCCTCTCCCCTCACCTCCTGTCCTCCTCTCCTTGATCCTCCCTTTTCCTTTTGTTTCTGTTAGCTGCTATATGAAGGCTCCTCCAGAGAGCTGTGTGTCTGGCTGGACGCAGTCGATGGAGCTTGTTGAAAACAGTCTGTGTTAAGCTGTTGACTCACATAATGGCATATCTGAAGGGCATTAGGCCGGCCAAGAAGTACACAGCAATTACATGTTTGTCAGCTCCCTCTGGGAGGTGTGTGTGTGCGCTTTGGTGAAAGATTGTCCCCACATTATAGCTCTGTTTTACTGACTACCTGTCAGCACATGAAGCAAGAGGGAGGCTCCCTCAGCCTGTGTGTGTGTGTGTGTGTGTTTGTGCACACATGTTAATGATCACCTGTCCAGACTTGAGAGGATAATGAGACCAGAACAACCTCTGCAACAGAGCTCGGCTTCGTCTTTCTTCTCCTCTTTCTCCTCCTCTTCCTAATCCATTCTCTCTCCTCTTCGCTTTCTTTGTTCACGGTTCGCAGGACTCCGGTGACCACTAGTATTTTAGACATGAACGTCTTGGCCAACTACTCTCCTCTCTGTAGATCCACTACACTTGGCTTTGGCACTACGTTCCAGTTAATCTTTATCATTCATCATTTCTCAGTCAGTTAGAGATGCTGCCAATTGTGTGTGTGTGTGTGTGTGTGTGTGTGTGTGTGTGTGTGTGTTTATTTGGACATCAACACTTTCCCAAGGCTACTCGGAAAGCTTCCAACAGCTGTTCACTCGTTTCAGCTCCAGGCTGCTTCCTCCTACCTCAGTCCCTCAGTTGTCAAACACACACACATGCACTGATGCACCGTGAAACCCTCCCAGGTCCCACCGTGGCCCCTGAGGGACGGTGTCGTATTCCTGCACTGTGAGAGCAGCAGCTCTACAGTAGCAGGCTGCGTATCCAGTGACACCGCTGTCGGATGAATGAGGCTGCAGTGGAATCTAGACTGCAGCTATTTCTTTTTTCTTTTGTTTGTGTATTTTCATTGTGGCTCCAGATTTATGTTCGAGCTCAGCATGGTTGTAAAAAGGGAGTTGTCATAACGTTAATTTCTGAAGTGGAGTTTGGGGAATCTCAGTGTTTGAAGATGGTGTTTGTCTTATGGTTTGCTTGACTTTAGAGTGGACTTACAGAGTACAGTTGGTAAAATTTCAACATTTGAGTTGAAGGCCCCAGTGTTAGTGAATTAGTTACTATGTGCCTAACGTAAATGGGTAAATCTCATGGCTTGTTGTTCTGTGTGGACATGCAGATACTTTATGTGTTGACATGGGAAAATGTATTTAAACTGAGTTCGTTAAGGCATAAAGACCAACCTGTCTCCTGGAGCGTTTGAAGCAAAAGAGTGTGTGACAATAGTTAGCAGAGCCGCTGTGTCACACGCCACAGCCCTTTTTTAATTGGCGTGCCTCTAAGAATAGGAGGCCTGTTTAAGGCCAGACCAGACTAGTTGCTGAGCTTTATTCACAGGGCCAGGCCAGCATGGTTTTGGCCCAGCTTAGGCTGGTACAGCCAGTCCAGTCTAGTATGGCGCTGTCCAAGTTCCTTGAGGTTGTACATCCTGCCAGCAGGCCTTTAACTGCAGTACAAATCTGCTCTTTGGTGCAACAACCTGCCATCTTCTGCTGTTTTGCATTTGTTTTTTCATTCCCCTACGCTGTGTTCTGCCATGCTTCATCCAACAGGTCGTATTTACACCTTGAAGCTGTTCATTACAACCAGGCCGACATTGTTGGATGATTTTAAATGCGTCGCTCAAGGGCATGTTAACAGCTATTGCTCCTGAGTCCCTTCCTAACTTCCTCGAGTAACTTTGGCTCTTCTCTTTTGCTTTTCCTCCTTTCAGTATTTTCACATTTTTTACTACAATCTTACAGCGTTTGCAGTATTGTTGACATTTAATTCAAAGATTAAGATTTGCAGCAGAAGCACAGTGCAGAGGACTAACCCTGCTGCCTGATTAATGCAAACCACACCCTCAAAAGGTGCAAATTATCGGTCTGTGAAGCTTTGTTTCAGCAGCAGCAGCATGCTTCGTCTCATCACAGAATCTCGATGTAGCAGTGAGATATTAACAGTTCATTGCATCTACATTTACACATCTAGACTGTGTGAAGAGGGTGTTTTTAGCAGCCTATATATAGATTGTTTGTGTAGGTGGCTTGAAGGTGTGAGACTTTCTTGACATTTTGTGAGAACAAGTGTGTAACAGTTCAGTCGGTAAACTGTTTAGAAAAAAATACAGCTTTTCTTTAGCACAAAATATGTTTTAACATTTCTAATTTTTTCTGGTGGTATATTTTTTAATAGTTTAACAACTCGATCAAATATAATGTGACACAAGTAAAGAAGGCTTGTGTTTAAAAAGTGTGTGTGTGTGTCAGAGACAGAGAACGATTGTCGAAAATGAAAAGAAATGACAAGCTGCCACAGAAACAGACTGTCAGAGTTGCTTTAAGAGTGAGCTCATCAGAGTCAGCAAGAAATAAAGGGTGTGTGATCTATAAAACGCACACACACACACACACACACACACACACACACACACACACACACACACACACACACACACACACACACAGCCGACGTCATGTAGAGAATGCAAGGCAGTTGGGCAATAACATTATGTTCAACCTGGCTCATTCTTCCCAGGTGTAGCAAGACACACCCTTACCTGCCTGTGTGTGTGTGTGTGTGTGTGTGCTCTTGAGTATACATACAATTAAGGTACCTATGTAGTCAGAAAATTGAGCATGCAATTGAAAATGCATTGAGTAATTGGGTGTGGGAATAATTGGTGTGTATGTATGCTTGAAATGGAGTCCAAGTCAGCTACTCAAAGGTATGATGTGTGTGTGTGTGTGTGTGTGTGTGTGTGTGTAGGTGGTTAGATGTCAATTCTTGTGAATCTTAAGCACATTCCTGTCCAAGGAGTGGCGTGTGTGTGACTGAGAACAGAAAAAAAGGTGTAAAGATGGACAGCATCAGTCTGTGTGACTTTTTCAACATATAACATTTTTCTGTGTGTGTGTGTGTGTGTGTGTGTGTGTTCTGACGGTTATCTCACATGTTTTATGCTCGTGTGAGTGTGTGTGTGTGTATTGATGTCTGTGTTGCTGTTCGCATGTTTGCATTTTAGAGTTTGAAGCTACTGCTGAGTTCCTCTCTTTCAAACGAATGATAGCTACCTGAACCTTGACCTTTGACCCTGTTGGCCAAGTAAGAAATCAGAGTTGAAAGACTGTTGGGGTCACACTGATGACTCTGGTACAGAGGTGTGTGTGTGTGTGTGTGTGTGTGTGTGTGTGTTAGAAAACGGAGATCAAACAGCTGACCCCAATAGCCCCCATTAGGCTCCCTCTCTTCTCCACACTGGTGCAGCAGTAAAGCAGCGAGGAGGCGGTTGTATATCTGCCACGGAAGGAGAAATGTTGGACAACTTAACCACTTCCAGACACACTCCGAGTCTCTCCGGGACAGAAACAACGAAGATTTCTGCACCCTGTGTTCACCTTTTGGAAGCAACACATTAGCACCAGAATGCCTGCTGCTTTGATGAAGATTAGCAGTTAAGTTTGATAGATAATGACAGATAGCAGGGGTGGGTGAAATGGCCAAAATCTTCTATCATGAGACAGTAATTGTTCTGTAAATTCAATTAAATAGTTTAAAATAACCATACCGTACTTTCACTCTCCTCCTCCATGTTTTCTTGTCTCTCTCTTCTTCTGCTGCGGTCGGCAAACCAGCTTAGAGGTGCTCTACTGCCACCAACTGGTAAGCAGTCCTGCTGCCCAAATCACGTTACCTTGCAAGGCAGCTGGATTCACGAGATCACGTGAGAATCCAGACCTGATTTGCTACACAGCCTGCCCCGAATATATAGTAGAGACACTAAGGGATAGCTCGCGCGGTGGAAACGGTGTTGCCAAATCTCAACCGGTGGACACATTTCCGTCTTATCACCCAATAATAGATAGTAAGAAAAATTAAAGGAATCAATGGAAACCAATTATGTTGCCTTTTCATGGATAATGGGCAGCTGTTACAAATGGAAACCACTGATATATGAACAGGAAATGATTTTCATTTTTCCACACTAAATTGGCACTGTTTTATTCTGCCGATGAGCTCATCAAAGTTGGAGTCGTCCTGTGCTCCAGTTTCATTAGAGCTGCAGTTGTGAAGACTTTCATTAAAAAAGAAACCACCCATCCCCTAATCCTGCAACGCAAACTGACGCTGTAACAGAGAAATCTCGTCCCTACAAAATTAGACACCACAGCTATTAATTCAAACATGCGTTGGGTATCATGGATATGTTTGAGCACAAGAAATGACAAAAAACTCCTAACTGCCTCATGTAGTCATGAGTGAACTGTCTCCAGTTTGCTGTCACAGTTTAATCCCATCACAGGGTTTCCTGGTATTAAAAATCAAATAGTTAGGCTTTTTGAGCTGCTGATGTGTAAAACTGTCAAAAGCAGCTTAAAAACACATCAACATGTTAAAGGTTTAACAGTGACCTTAAACAGTGAGCTCAGGTCCTGGCTGATGTGTGCAGCAGTAATAACACAGAGGATGTTCTTCTCTGTGGAGACGGCAGTTATGCAACAGATACTAGAGGATAAAATAAACCTTCTTAACACTCAGATCCACCTTGGCTCTCCTCTGTCCCACACAGCCTTCAGCTTGTTATCTGTGTCCTCGGCTCAGTTCAGAAATCCTCTCATCTGATCTGATCTGTGTAGCCAACACTGAGCGGCCACATGGACAGGTTTAACAGGCTTCGCTGGCACTCATCCAGTTCGGTCACTCTCTCCAGGAATTGGGGTCAGTTCACTTTTAATTCGGTCAATTTACCAAGTAGATTACCTTCAGAAGTAAAACTGGAACCTGTCATGAGAGATACTTAAACTTAAGGAATTCTGAAAAATACAGACTTGAAAGCTAACATTGAAATTTGCATTTGATGTCAGGTTTAATAGCCTGGGAAGGGAAATAAAGGTCAGTCCACATTGCCTGTGTACCAACTTGCCTGTCATATCACATGACATCAAGTCAAAGGTGGTTTGCTGATGTCACATGCTGTACCTGGCGTTGACAGCAAAGCGGTGATCTGTAGGTATTGACTTAGTTGGCTCAGTGTGTTTTAAGACACTTTTGTTAGATTGTATGAAAGACAAGAAATGTGGCATGATGAGGAAGTGCGAGAGAGTTGTTGTGGCCTCTTTCTTTGCTCCAGCGTCCAGTGGTTCAGTCTCTATCTGAGCTGCCAGTTTCAAACACACAGCAGCGCCACACCTCTCTGTTTCTGAATGACATAAGGTGGCCGGAGGCATGCTACATTTCCCCAATGCAAAAAGCTAACTGAACAGAACTCAGCAGAGCAGACGTTTCTGTTTTAGCAGAGCACAGGGCGGGTTCAAGCTCTGATAAAGGCAGGCTGAAGTGTCCTTGAGCAACACACAGAGTGCCTAACAACAGTGTGACCTCTGACCCTGGAGGGAGGGGGTGAGAGAGTATCAGCTGTGTAATCTGTGGCGTGTTGTGTTATCCAGAACGTGAAGTCCCCAGGCTCCCTGCAGGTCTCAACCTGTTGCTGTTTGTATTTTACGCTCCTCGTCACCCCTCCCAGTTCCAACAGTGGCAGCGGTCCGGTTGGAACATAACCGTCTTCTACAGTTTTATTGAAGCTGCTGTCAGATTTCTAAACTTGCTTCCCAACATGCAGAAACCCTTGTTGTTCCTCACTTTGCTCCACTGGCTCAGATGACATTAACATACATTAACAACATAAAAAACAAAACATGTTATTTGCACTTGCTCACCAAATCTCATTCTCTTTACCGGTTACATATGCATATACCTGATTACCTTAAAATCCCAGAAATATTAGAAAATGTAGGAGAAAGTTTTATGTATTGAACATCCTGAGTAGAAAAAGCACATGCAGTAAAGGAGAGAGGTGGAGAATGTGCTCATCCTTTGCTCCTGTAACTTTTTTATAAAATATATTTGTTTTTAGAGCAGTTCATCTAAATTTTCTTGAGATATTATCATCATGTTCATTTGTGAGACGGTCCACCAACTACACCTCCTCTTTCACAAACCACTCATGAAACATGCAACTTCCCTGTTATCCCTGAATGCATCATACAAACACTGAATGGATTATACTTTATTAAACACTTTTAAACAGATAAAATTGAATGACGAGAGGCGAGATGAGTGTTTGAATCTTGTAATGTGTTTTTTTCCAAACTAGATAAAACTTATTTAACTTATTTATTTTTATGATGTTCACAAACTGGAGGTTGTTTCACCTTTTTCTTTGTGGCTCCACTTCTGTAATGTGGTGCCTGTGAGTCAGTGACAGTGATGGATGCAGCTTCACTCTGATTGTCCGCTCTGTGCTAAACTAAGCTGGAACTTCCTGTCATTGCAGTACCACTTCCTGCTGCATTGTTGTTGTTAACTCTCTGTGTGTGTGTGTGTGTGTGTGTGTGTGTGTGTGTGTGTGTGTGTCCCCTAACTTTGTCTGTTTGTTTATGTGAAATGTATCTGCCCTTCCTCCCTCCTCTCTGTCCTCACAGTGTGTGTCCAGACTCAGGGAGGGAGCTCTCTCTTTATATGTATATATATAATTGTGTGTTGGGGGTTGGTATCGGGCGGTCTGGGGGAGGGTCACAGAGCGAGAGCGGGCTGAGGGAGAGTACAGGGGGCTGAAGGGTGCTATTATCCACGAGGCTGAATGGGCGCTTTGTGCCGGTGGGGAGAGGAGAGGAGAGGAGAGGGGCAGCGAGCAGCACCCTGTCGTAATGTTTTTAAACTCACAGCACAGGAGAGAGGGAGGAAAAGTGGAGGTGAATTGGATTCATCACTCACATCATTCAGTGTCAACTGTTGTATTTCCTTCTGAAATATTCCTGCGTCCAGTTTGTGTCAGATACTGAGAAGGAGAAGTTCAGTTTACGTTCTGGATGAGGTGAAGAGGTACAGAACTATATTCAAGGTGAAGTGAGTCTTCAAAAGAACTACAAATAAAACTTATTTTCATTATCAGTTCATCACTATTGTTTTTTCTGGTAAGTTGTTTAGCCAATGAAATGTCTGAAGATGGTGAGAAATGTACAGCTTTATCTCCCAGTCCAAAAGTCAAAGGTATATGTGGTATAATGTGGAACATTTCCGCATCAAAATCTCTAAAAACGACTAGACCTATGTTGTATATTTTGTTGAGTTGTGTGCTCACATTATCCCAAATGTTTCCAACAATGTTCACACCCAGAGAAATTTTATTAAAGGTAATGTAGGCGTGTTTCATTTGGTCACCTGTCAATAGCATCAGATCCTCTTTACCCTTCACCCCGTCAGTTACTATAATATCTGGGGAAACTATAGAATAATAATAATAATGTCAGAATTATACTCGGTAACAGTAATACAGCAGTTTATCGTTAACTGCATGTCACTTTGCAACACAGTAATCCAGTAGAGACCTCATTTATTGATGAGATATTTCAATATCGATCTAGCTTACTACAATGTGCTACTATGACAAGTTAGCCACCAAGCTAATGCGTACGGTGACATTACAACAACGTTCAACACGCTCATAAAGTTATTTTTAGTAGGATTGTTTTGACCGCGGTTAACAGCGCTGGGTTACTGGGTTAATCCACTTTCCTCCTTCCTTTTTCCTTTTTCCTCTTCCCTTCACACAACAGACTTTCCCTCTGAAAGCTTAATTGGTGTTAATCAACTTAAAATCTTAAAGAAGTAAATTTTAGGAGTCATTTCCATGTGAAGGCAGTGAAAAACGGGCATCTTTTAAACCTCAGAGTATCAGTGAGCTCAGCTTCACTGAGCGTGTGCAGGCCAGACCTGGAACATGTATTTTGGTCGCTTGGCATTTTTAGGCTTTTCCCTTAAATTATGTAACAAGTCAGGAAAAAAAAGTCAAGTGTTTCTGACACGTTGATTGATGATGTGCCATAACTTGAGATTTTTTGGAGCGTGGCGTGACAGAGTCTCTCCACAGTCCCGTGCCTACCTCAGTGCCACAAACTCCTTCATAATAAAATGATTCAAAACACATTTCTGAAGAATGCCGGCCGACCAGAAGCACAAAAACATGGTTTCCAGCCTGCTATTGATGTGTGTGATTTGTGCTGGTGTGTGTCTTTTCCCAGATGTCTGTGTTTGTGATTTGGTACACCATTCTGATATTTAATTACAACTATCACAGATGTTGTTCAGTTTGATTGCTGTCTGGGTTTTTTAGATAGTAGATGGGATCTGTGCGTCAGGTTTTCAGGATCAGTGGCTGTGTGTCTTATATGGGACATACTCTGGTAGCTTTGGACGTGACGGGAGGCTGTTTTTTAATTTATTATAGCGGGACTGAGCCCTGAGGTGAAGCTGGATTTATTTACTCTGAAGTCAGAGCTTGTGAAACATAAATGTGAAGAAGAGCAAGGAGGCAGAATGATAGAAAAATATGGAGAGAGAAACCACAAGAAGATAGTTTTTCTTGAGTTGAAGAAAGTGGGTGTTTGTTTTATTCGTCATTTAACTGCCAACGACACATTTTCATCCATGTGACATATAGTTTTAAATTGTTCTTTGAGATCACTAGCTGTTCTCATTTCTTACGTTATTGGTATTGTATTATAACATCTGTCTCCTCCCCTTTTCTTCTGCTGCTTCCTGTCTTATCAAAGCAGCTCCCTGACCTCCCTTCCTGCCCGCTGAATTTCCTTATCTTTTCTTCTCAATTCAAAGTGGTTTATTGTCATAAAAAGCTGGAAAAACATTATGGCCCCAGGCCCCGAATAACCACCATTTTCCTCCTGTTTCTGTGCTCTTGTGCAGACATTCACGGCGTGGTGTAACTCCCACCTGCGGAAGTCCGGCACGCAGATCGAAAACATCGAGGAGGACTTCAGGGATGGACTCAAACTCATGCTGCTGCTGGAGGTCATCTCAGGTAACTCCATCTGTGCGACCTCAAAGCACCGGAGTCGCCAGAAAAATTAGGCTCAGTAGAAAAGTTTTTAATTAAAGTAAAATGGCTGTAATGATATCAGATTAATGTTTCACACAGAAGCCGCAGGGAAAGCCGCCCAGCCCACCACACACAAACACACACTCGTATGTCACTGAGCAGTGGCCTGATTTTCAAAGCTGTCAGTCAGAGTGAAGAATGTTTTCAGATGTTAAAGATGCACAACATCTCTGTTTATTCCAGGGCGTGGTCGCTCACAGTTTCCAGCCTCAGCTGGATCGCAGGCATTTTAAAAAAAACATTGGGAACACCCTGCTGTAGATCTGTCACCTCTCGAAGGTTTCTTGTGTTTAATTGCAGGTTGTAGCAGGGAAACTCTTCCTATTGTCATAGTAGATAAACATTTGAACTGCTGTCGTCCCATAATGAGATTTGGACTTGCATGTGGCTTCCTTTTTCACATTCACTTCAGTTTTTCTGCTGCGAGCGACGCTAACGTCGTCCCTGCTGTAACTTTAACCGTCCTGACTGAGTGTCGTTCTGCTGAGCCTGTGGAAACGCAGGAGCTAACTGGCTCACTTTTTGTTTATTCCCCCCGTGTGTGTGTGTGCGTGTATGTGTGTGTGTGTGTGTGTTTGTATCTGCAGGCGAACGGTTACCCAAGCCTGAGCGAGGCAAGATGAGGGTCCACAAGATCAACAACGTGAATAAAGCGCTGGACTTCATCGCCAGCAAGGGAGTCAAACTGGTCTCTATTGGAGCAGAGGGTGAGCAAGCATTCATGCACGTACACACACATATATGACACATAAGGACCCCCAAATAGATGCACGTTACACCAAACACATCCATCTGATGCGCTAAAGTTTAATGAGTGAAATGAAAACTCTTCCTCATGAAGTACAGAAACATTAAAACACCCAAAAGCACCACTGACGTCCTCAGACCTCAAACTACCGTCTCATTCATCCATCTTAATCCTTCTTTTAAAAAAGGGAACTTTCTTGTTGTTCATACTTGGTGGTGAGTCTAAAATCCACACCTACAATAAATAACCCTTGGATCCCTGAACAGGGCCTACAGGGCCCGGGCCCCTGGACCAGAGCCTCTGTTTGAAGTGACTTTTAACATTTTTTGATGGAAAGTCACAGAGCTCAGTTAGAAGTAGGGATGTCCTGATGGTGTTTTTTTGGCACCTGATCATAGTCTTTTAATATTGAGTATCTGCCAACCAAATCCAGTACTTGTTTTTGTTTATTTTTCCCTTCATATTACAGCTGCTCTGCATACTGAAGCTCAAGTAGCAGCTCGATAAAATACAGTTAGATTAATAAAGCAATCAGAAGAGCTCTGATTTCAGAACATAGAACCTGCGTCTCGGCTTTCTGCAGTGGTTTCCTATAAAGGTTTGTATAGTGTGTTGTAGTATATTGTATAAGTACTTCAGCACATGATCCAAAGTATAGTGTCAGTGTGGATCTGGGAGTCAGGCAGCCTCTTCATCTCCAGTGTGACCTAAATACTGAAGTTCAGCTGCTCTTTTTCAACAAACAGCTTCTGCTTCACCTGCAAAATCTGGGTGTCCTGCTTCTATGTAGGAGGGTGGGGGTGGGGGGGCTTTTACATGTCTCTGCTCAAGGGCCCATTGTCGCATAATCCGCTCATGCCTTTGGAGCACAGAGAAACCTGAGTACAAGTGTTGAGATTGAATTCTCAGCAACACACTTTGCAGAAATGTGCTTTTCTTTATGGACAGTAACGGTGCACATCTGTATTAACTTTATTTCATAACAAACTAAAGTTTCAGAACTTTTTGGGTGTTTACTTGATGCTCTTTTCTAATGAGATGTTTAATTATTGCAGTTCTGACTAACAGAACTGGTACTCAGAATAAATTATTCATTCATTTTGCACATGAAACAGCAGTAAGACGCCTCCCTCTCTGTCGCTCCTCCATCCTGCTGGTTGAGGACGGAGGACTGGAAAAAGACAGAGAGAAATGTAGAAGATGGAAGAGGAAAAGATGGAGGGATGTCGGAGACGAGATGAGAGAGGAGGGTGTCCTATACTTTTCTCTGTCAGACATCGTTTAAACTGACACATTCTGGTTCCCAGACCTCCATTAGATCTCCAGGGACTTCAGTCTTTAGCCTGTTGGTGGGGAGACACAGTGGAGAAAGAGACTCTTGCTAATTCACAGAAAGAATTGAACCACAATAAATTTGTCAGTGATTTCTCAGTGTTTCAAGATATGACACACTCCTTTAGCTCAAGTAGAAATCAGTTACGCAGAACAGAAATCTGCGAGTCAAAGATGGATCGGATCAAATCAAATGCAGCGTGAAGAATATGAAGGATGAAAGCGATGCAGGACGAGTTTGCGGGTGGCAGTACATACCTTCTCACTAACCTGTTGTTGTACATGACTGTCCTGTTCGTATGTGCGTTCATTAACCCGGCAAATATCTGTGGATCGTGGTGGGAAACTGAGATAATGATATACGGTTCGATGTGCCGGGCTGCAAATACTCTCTGTGCTGAATGAACTTGTCTAATCAAACAAAAAACTAAGGACTGTTTTCACTGCACACACCTTCACAGAGTCAGTCCGTACTATACGTTAATGTGTTGACTGGAAAGTAATTAGCCCTTTTCAAATGATTAAATACCAATATGTGTCTCTTGTACAATGTGTTAAACAATTGTCTTGCAAGATTGAGTTTATTTTATGAAAGAAATCCTTGTTAATGCATCACACTGGAGATTTGGCAGCTGTGCGACATTAAGTGCAGTTGTATGTGGGTGTGTTGGCGTTACGAGATGACAGAGCAGATGTAATATTGTAGAAACATTAGTGAAAGACAAGATTTACGATCCAGAGTCAATGTAGATGCAAGAAACAAAAAATGTGGCGATGGATTGAGGCGACTTTTTTTTTTTGTTGTTGTTGTGCAGAAATCGTGGATGGAAACGCCAAGATGACCCTGGGAATGATCTGGACCATCATCCTCCGCTTCGCCATCCAGGACATCTCTGTAGAAGGTACGGCTTCAAAATCAGCTGCAGCTCGGCGGAGAGGAGTGGGCACTGCGACGGCTCCCAGCCGGGTTTTCAGGATTAATTAGCTGAAAAAGACCTGCAGGAACCTTTGGGGTTTACACACACACACACACGCACGCAGATGTGCAAGTCAAGGATGCATTGTGGGAACTAGAGTAGAAGTAACGAGGCTAGAGACTAGTAGTAGTATCATTATTATTACCTGGTTGTACAATGAAAAATTGCTGCCTAAGAACTAAAACCTTTTTCAGACTAGTTTAGTTTGATTATTTTCATTATCGATTAATCTGTCAATCTGTTTCTCAATTAATTGATTAACCATTTAGACTGTGAAATGTCAGAAAATACCCATCACAACTTCCTGGAGTTCAAGGTGACGACTTCAAATTAATTATTTCCCTGACCAACAGTCCAAAACCCAAAGACACTGAATTTAGACTGTTATAAAATAGAACTCATTCATTTTCTGACAATAAACCAATTAATTCATCGACTAATAATTAAACAGTCATAAAGCCCAAACGCTGATAGCAGTCTACACTTCACCACTTCCGTTTCTAGAAATGTTTTTTATTTATTTTTGCATTTTGACTGGAGAATCTTTACTCCTCAGTTCCAGCTGTAATGTCTGAGGTGTCTAATTAAAACTCTCTGTGTTGAATTAACTCTGGTGGGTGTGGGCCACTATGAGGAATAGTGAGTCATAGTTTTTATTCTCCATATTGGTGACTGATATATTTTCTGGTGTTTGTTCAGACACACGCAGTAAACAAAAACATCCGAGCACAGTGAGTTCACTGAAGAGTCCTGATCAGGTTATATTTAGCACATAAACAGGCACTGCAGTGTTTGTCTCTCTGCTTCCATTGTTAATGGAATCAAACAATTCAAGTAAAGAGATATTTCTTCACTGTGTTCACAGACTAACCTCCTTTTCTCCTTTCCTCTCCTGCTGCTGCTCCTCTCTCCTCCTCTACTTCTCCCCTCTTCCCCTCTTCTTCTCGGTGCAGAGACCTCTGCGAAGGAGGGTCTTCTCTTGTGGTGCCAGAGGAAGACCGCTCCCTACAAGAATGTCAATGTGCAGAACTTCCACATTAGGTAACACACACACACACACACACACACACACACACACACACACACACACACACGCTTTGAGGTTGGACTGATCTCAGTTTTTTAAGGGTCACTGATGTTATTCTCGTCAATATTTTTGGGCCCGTTTTCAACACATTTAAAGATCAAAAAGGTCTCAGAAGATTAAAGATGTCAGCATTTCCATCAGAATTCAGTTGCTGATCTTGAGGTTGGAAACTCATCTTAAAGAGCTTTTAGGTTCTCGTGGGACGGTAAAACTCTCCAGTGAAACGTTGTGCAAGGAACTTTCATGATATCAGAGCTGGAAGACACAACTGGCCAATATTCAATATTTAAAAACCATCAAACTGATATTGTGGTCTGTTAAACACACAAACTAAATTACTCATTAACACACACAGGCACTCTCATGGTGCAGCATGAACATACGTATTGGTATATGAGTAAATATGTTTGGGAATTTGTATGTATGTATTGATGGATACAGGCGTCACCATAAGCTAATACTGTTTAATGCTGCCGTCCAGGAATATAAAATATTCCTGAATCTATCTGATGTAATTGTGCAGAAAGGTCGCCCCCTGCTGGAGAAACTGGAACATGTTTCACTGCTCTGTGAAGTAGTCAGAAGCCTCTCATACTGTTGTTGCAAAACTATGAAATGTAAAGAGTATTTGAAGAGTATTAAAAAAGATTCAGAAGCTGTCGAAATGTCTATTATGTGTCTCCATGTGTTGATGTGCTGTATATACACACACATACAAAGTACAAGTTACATGCAAAACCTTTTTTTATATTGTCAGCTTGATCTGAAAAGGCTCAGGACTGAGAAAACTTCAGTCTAGAAAGTGGACCTTGAGTTAAGATAGGCCACTTTTCCATTGTGATGTTATTGTGTCGTCCTATTTTTATAACTTCAGCTCTGTGGAAACTTCAGTCAGACGTGGGGTTTCTGTTGCAGAAGTAGTTCATAAATTGAAAAGGCGTCTGAACCCGGCTGCCCTCATGCAGATCAGAACAGGCTTTGTGATTGATAATAATGTAGAACAAGGTGTCATGTTACTGACCCCCCCCCGCTCTTTCCGTCTAACAGCTGGAAGGACGGTCTCGCCTTCAACGCTCTGATCCACAGACACAGACCGGATCTCATCGATTACGACAGCCTCAGAAAGGTAGATTCACACGCGCTTACAGGCCTTAAACATTAAACTTCACATTTTCTGCTCGAACCCAGTCCAAATCCAAATGTTATAAAGTCTTTCGTACTTTTCGATGCAAACTAGCAGTTAAGCTTCAAATGACCAGCAATTAAAAAAAAACACTGAACTTGCTAATAATAAAAAGATAAACTTAATCTAAACTAATCTGTCTTCAATCAAAGTCTTGAAAGTTTGGAAAATGCGTAATTTTAACTGTTATGTTTTTAAGGTTAGGAATATGCTTGAATTTGAATACACTCCTTGAAAAATCCTTGATTTTCAACATAATCTGGTGTTTCATCATCAACACAGACACTCACGTAAACCAAAAATCTTTTAATATTTAAAATGAAACGATCCCGTCGTCATATTTGTTTGTTGTCTCCTGGAATTTATAGTAACAATTTAGATGTGACGATAAAGGCTTCCAGAGTCTGGAAAGTTTTGGTTTAGATACCTTGAAAGTGCTTGAATTTTACTCTTAAAAAGCTGTGCGAACCCTGTAATCCTAATTGGCAAGTGTGTTGTCTTCTGACGCTGTGATTGGTTGTTTAGGATGACCCAGTGACCAACCTGAACAACGCCTTTGAGGTGGCTGAGAAGCATCTGGACATCCCCAAGATGTTGGATGCAGAAGGTAGGCCTGAAATTAACTTGTTCATGACATGATGTTATTATTAAACTGTTCTCTGTGTGTGTGTGTGTGTGTGTGTGTGTGCGCGTGTGCGCAGACTGTTTAATAACCGGCTGTGTTTACATGCACACAACAGGGTGACTGTTGCCTGTAATGTAAGTAGGCAGGAGTCTGATTAAGCTGCTTGAGTTATTTTGTAATTTTACAACCCCAAATGTTTTATTCTCATTCACATTAAATACTCATGCTGTAGTTTTCTCATACACTGAAACAGCTGCAGTTACATGGAGGATATTTCTTCAACCTGACTGAAATCCTTCTGATTAGAGATTCCAACTTAACTGTTTACATGGACGCTAAATAAAGTGATAAGATGTTTGTTTACATGCCCCGAAGCATTTAATCAGAACATAACTCTTTTGACATGCGCACAGTGGCTCCGCCCGCTGTGAAGCGCCTGATCTGCCGGAAATATAACAGAAGAAGACGACGACTTTTTCAGCTTCATTCATCTTGTTTGAACAACTTGTTGTTTGGAGCCTTTCGAGCCAACAATCCTTAAATAAAAACGTTGTTTCAGCCACAGAGCAGATTAGTTTCTGTCCCTCCCGGAAACTCGTTCACGTCCCCTAATGTTCCCCCACGTGGAGCAAACGTGCAGAAAGAATATATTTATTCCAACCAGAGAGAAACGATCGGATTAAGTGTTTACATGGTTATTAGCCGCTAATATTCAACCTGATTGAATATTCCTTCCGATCGGGTCAGTCTCTTCCAACTGAGGTGGTTTTTATTGTGATTGGGCTGTTATTCAGATTATTAGTGGAATATTAGGGTCCATGTAAACACAGCTATTGTTTCATAGATAGTTTGTGTTGTTTGCAGCTGTAACTATAATACAGGTGTTCTGACAAATCACCTAAAATGTCACTATTGACATTAAAATGTCACTATTGACATTTTCAGACTGATCTAAACACTTAATTAAATCACACATAACTTAATCTGCAGCTACCTTATGTGACTCTAAAAGGTGATGACGAGATGAGCCGCACACAAACTCAAACTGACCTGAATCCTCTTTGCAGCAAAGATATAAATAAGTTCAGATGCCTGTGAAAGCCAATAAAATCAGGAGCAGCTGCTGCGTACGTGACTGTAGCTGCACTTTGACTAGAGCACAATCACAGTAATGTCAGAGTAATGTCAGAGTAATGTCAGAGTAATGTCAGAGTAATGTCAGAGTAATGTCAGAGTAATGTCAGAGTAATGTCAGAGTAATGTCACAGTAATGTCAGAGTAATGTCACAGTAATGTCACAGTAATGTCAGAGTAATATCACAGTAATGTCAGAGTAATGTCAGAATATCAGAGTACAGTTCGACTTGTCCTGAGAGGATTTAATTATCGCCTCACTTCCGTTACAGTCACAGTGTTGATGTGCATGTAAATGTGGCCACTGATCTCTGAATCCGCTGGTTGTACCTGTTGTTACCTGAGCTGTTACAGCAGGTGAGAGGCTGTCACCTTCAGGATCGATGGAGCCTTCATCCCTTCCCTTCATTTCATTGTTCCTCCTCCTCCTCCTCCTCCTCTGTCTCTCTGATGCTTTGGATTGTAAAGATGTTACTGTCTGAATGTCTTCATCTGTATGTAGCTTTGATCACTGTTCAAGTGTTTTAGTGAGCTGATAAGTGACTCTGGCCCTTGTATGCCTGTATGTGTATGTGTATATATGTGTGTGTGTGTGTGTGTGTTCATAACCATGGTCCCCCCCCCCACTTGTAGACATTGTGAACACTGCTCGTCCAGATGAGAAAGCCATAATGACTTATGTGTCCAGTTTCTACCATGCCTTCTCTGGAGCTCAGAAGGTACCCTTTGACCCACCCGACCTTGACCTTTAACCTCCTGTTACTATCACGGTGCTGCTTGCTGTCCAGCATGGCCTCACTCTCCTCGGCAGCGCTGCTAAGCCTCAACAAGGACACCGGATTTGTTGGGACACACATACACACACACACACACACACACACACACACTGTGAATGTGACTGTGCTGGTGAAAGCAGTAAATATTCTGTATCATTGGTAACGCTGTTTTAGAACAAGTGAGTTATTCATAAAAAACGTAAAGTAGAGATGTTAATGATAATTCAGTGATTGATTAATAACTGTTAACGAGATAGATACAGGCCTGGAAATGGTTTGGAATTAACAGAATATTTTGGAAAGATTTTGAATACACATAGTTTTGGCTATATTGTTTAAACTATGTTCATAAAAATATGTCGTTAGAAGGTGGATTTCCTCTTTTTTAGATCAGTGCTTCTCAGGCTTTTTGGTTTCTGTCTCCTGAAAATGAAGCCATGTCTACATGTGACCGCTCGCCCCTGGTTATTGTCTGCAGGCTGTGACCTGTTCAACCAAAAGTGATTTATTTTTTCACCCCCTCTGACAGGAAGCCAGTTTATGCGTCTCTTGTTTTGCTCCTCTTCCTCTAATTAATTTTCTGGCCCATTCACAACTTGTTTGTGTTCCTCTGCCGTCTCAGGAGAGGGGACTGTGTGTGTGTGTGTGTGTGTGTGTGTGTGTGTGAGACAGACAGACAGATCTGGGCTTGAGTGCAGTGATGTTTCTGTTTGTGTGTGAACTTGTTCCACGTACAGCTTGTTCTCCCTGAATTATTTACATGAAATCAGTAACTGCAGAGACATTTTGTATTTGTATAAACTCTCAGATCTCCAGACTTACTGCTTTTGCCAGCATTGTACTTTATTTACCTTCATCACACAAATCACACTGTTCACGTGAAGCATTTTTGGAGAGTTTATTCATCGTCTGGTGTGTTGGTTTTTCACTTGAAAATGATAACTGTTACGTTTGCATGAAAACCTGCACCGAGACTCTGAAACTGCACCGCATTTAGTAAAAAAAACATGGTAGTTAATTCAAGTTCAAACTAAACTTTTTAGCACTTTGTGCCTTATTAGTGTTTTGATGTTTAAATCTGTTAAACACATGAAGAATCAGCTGAATGTGTCGGTCAAATCTGCACATTTGAGAAGCAGGAACCCCGATATGTTCATCATTTATTAGTCAGTTATCAAAATAGTTGAGGTTATGAAGTGACTAACAAGTTAATCGACAAGACGTTTTAGTACAAATTAAGGCTTTTATTTTTGAGACACTTCTTGCAATTGTTTCATGTTCGCTGTCCTAAAACAAAGACATGTAGTTTCAGACCTCAGTTATTTGGTGCCGTCTGATTTGTAACGGCGTCATTCTCACCTGATCATTGAACCAGAGTAAAGGACCGACCGGCTTCACACTTTGAATAAACTGACACACACTCAGTGAGGCTTCATGTAGCAGTCGTTGTGTGCGTTTGTGTCCCAGCCTTGAACTTGTGGCTCCGGTGTCCCTCAGCACTCGTCCCCCCCACCCCCCCAACCCACCTCCTGGAGTCAGTGTGAGGGGAGGAACTTGAAGCTGTGGACCTAAAGAGGGCGCCATCATCTCTTCCTAATGCTCTCACATCCTACAGGGGACAAGGACCATGTAGCTTTGGATAGCTTTGGCTTCACTCTGCCTCTCTCTCTCTCTCTCTCTCTCTGTTTACCTGTCCTGGTCTACCTCTCTGTCCTGCTGGGTGATGCGTAGACATCGTGGGTACGCTGAGGCCGGATGAGAAGGCCATAATGACCTATGTATCCAGCTTCTATCACGCCTTCTCTGGCGCACAGAAGGTGAGCTCCTCCCGCTCTAGACTCACATTAACACCTCACCACAGCAAATTAAAGCCACCAGAGTTTCCATCAGCCATCACAGGAAGATTTTAACCCAGACAGTGAAAAGACGGGTCAGTTTAGTAAATATCAGCTGGTATCAGAAAATCACAGGAATATACTGGAGTGTTTCCAGCATTTATTAGATGGAGGTTTTCAGCTGCTGTAGAGGAAATCAGATCCAGCAACCGTTAAAGTTTTATGGTCCTGGATTCTCTCTAACGTAGTTTTGGAAAGTCAGGGAAAAGTCAGGAAATGTTGACAGATGAGGATCATGATGGGAACTCTGGGGTAAAAAACAACAAACGCTTTCTGATGCTTCGGATTCGGTGCTTTGGACACTGACTGTGTTTCCCCAAAAGAAAGAGATTTACTACGTGGTCCAGACTTAAACTCCTGTTAGTGCTGTGATGGTTTATACTGATGTGGGGTTCGGGAAACCAGACCTGTTTGGGTTTATTACTGTGGGAAACACTAGTTTCTCTTCAGCTATTAACACTTCTCAACTCTTAAATGTTTTATTATATGATGTGATTTATATATATGGGATGTATTAGTTTAGGCTTAAAAGTCAATATTTAAACTCAAAAGATAGAACAAATAAAAAGTAAGTTTGTTGCACAAAATATATCAGCTTGTCAAAGTGTGTGTACTGTTCTTGTTATTCCAGTGGTACAGTAGTGTACTGTCCTAGGCAGACCTACTGATGTGGACTCCAGCGCTCCATGAACCTGTAACTAGATGTTTGGACTGACTCCTGAGTTGTGACGGGAGACGCATGGAGCTTTAAAACACACATTGATTTTGGCACATTGAACTAACCATCGACAGCCGGAGCATGTTTTTATCAGTCAAATGCAACAAACTCGTTTGACTTTTGTTGATTTGAGTTTTTGCACTTTATTAATAATGTGTGCCTGACGTTGTGTTTAGATTTATTCTTATTCACTGCCTGTGTGTGGAGTGTGTTCGCACAGATTCGGGGAGCAAAAACTCCTAATTATTATTAAAGCCCAGGTTGAGGTACTAATAAAAGCAATAGACACTTATTTTATGTTTGTTTTAGTGACTTCCTGTTTTTAAATATGCAGCTACAGTGAATGTTCTCACTAAGCTTTGGGCACAGTGACACAGTGTTTGATCCAATCACTGTGGGCACTACTCATCACTCTGTTTCCTGATAGGCTGAGACAGCCGCCAATCGTATCTGCAAAGTGCTGGCTGTCAACCAGGAGAACGAGCAAATGATGGAGGACTATGAGAAACTGGCCAGTGAGGTGAGAACAAAGAGCACGTTTACACCTCTTCATGTCAGATCCTTACATTACGCACGTCATTATACCTGAATATTCTTGTCTTCTCCTCATCTTCCTCTCTGCCTGCCTGCAGCTGCTGGAGTGGATCCGTCGCACCATCCCCTGGCTGGAGAACCGAACCCAAGAGAAGACCGTAAACGACATGCAGGCGAAACAGGAGGACTTCAGAGACTACCGCTGTGTCCACAAACCACCCAAGGTTTAGAATCACTTCTGCAAAGCTTTCTACTCCCAGAAATATTTAATATAATTTCTAAATGTCGCCTCACTGGTGTTCACGAGTTCGCCTCGAGCTAGTTGAGGATCTCTGTCCTGACATATTCAGTCCTTGTTTTAGTTTCCTCTGCTGAATCTGTCTCTGACGCTGTGAGCCCGCTTCCCTTCCTGTCTTCAGGTCCAGGAGAAATGTCAGCTGGAGATCAGCTTCAACACTCTGCAGACTAAACTGAGACTCAGCAACAGACCTGCCTTCATGCCATCAGAGGGACGCATGGTGTCTGTAAGTATGCACTCATGATTCATGTAACTTGCTAACACAACAACTACACTTAAACCTGCATTCAAAATATTTGTATGTGAAATAAAACCTTTGTATCAGCCTCAATTGCAAAATGGACACCTGAGCAGCTTGTCCCCACTAACTGAGGCAGTTTTCAGTTGTTTGTGATTTCTGCCGGCTCGGCCTCTCTCTGCACTCTGCAGCGAAGGATTCATTCACATCAGTAACTCGTGCTGTTTGCTCTCAGGATATCAACGGAGCGTGGCACACTCTGGAAGGAGCAGAAAAGGGCTACGAGGAGTGGATCCTCAGCGAGATCCGACGTCTGGAGAGACTGGAGCACCTGGCGGAGAAGTTCCACCAGAAGGCTGCCATCCATGAGTCCTGGACTGACGGTGTGTGAATGTTTGAACACACACACACACACACACACACACACACACTCTTACACTGGATGAACAACTTACTGAATCGCCTCTCTGGTGTCATGTTAAATCCTCATTTTTGTGCAAACATCAGGCCTCGATTTCAAGAGGAAGAATCCTTCTTAAATCTTTTGCCTCCTCTTCATCCAACTGTACAAGTTGTTAAAGTGGCGAGTATCAATAACACACAGATAGAAATGAAGAAAATAAAATAAGAACAATAAAAAAACCACCCCCTCCCTCACCTTGACATCACACACAGAAGCTTTCCTCCATATTGTCCTGCATACAGACACATTATTGATTAGTGTAGCCGTATATAATAGTCACATTGACTTTAACATTTCATAATAGGACCCGTGATACATGAAATTAAGTTGAGTTAAAACACTAACACACTGCAGTATTTAGGCAACGAGTTAGAAGAGAAAGACACTTCTGGAAGAGCAGGATGTTTTAAACATTGCTGTATTTAGCTTCTGTACAACTTTTTAAGAGCCTCACACTGAATGAATGAGTTTTATGTGCATGCAGGTAAGGAGGCCATGCTGACCCAGAAAGACTACGAGACCTCCACC
Organism: Macquaria ambigua; assembly: GCA_008360985.2. Classification (NCBI taxonomy): domain Eukaryota; kingdom Metazoa; phylum Chordata; class Actinopteri; order Centrarchiformes; family Percichthyidae; genus Macquaria; species Macquaria ambigua. Next base: position 120,593 of record VMKM01001460.1, read on the forward strand.
CTGTCAGAAGTCAAGGCGTTGCTACGGAAACACGAGGCCTTTGAGAGCGACCTGGCAGCCCATCAGGACCGAGTGGAGCAGATCGCCGCCATCGCGCAGGAACTCAAGTAAAGAAGAAAAAAAAAAGCATGAGCTCATGAGAAGAAGTGCTCCACAGAGAGAAACTTTATCAGCTCTAAACTCTCCTCTCTTCTGTTCTGTGTGTTTTCCAGCGAGCTGGACTACTACGACTCTGCCAGCGTCAACGCTCGCTGTCAGAAGATCTGTGATCAGTGGGACGTCCTGGGAGCCCTCACAGGGGGCCGCAAGGAGTCACTGGAGGTACGACGCCTACTAGTCTGTTATGTGTGTGTGATGCCGGGGTCTCTGATCAGATGCTGATAAGATAATGATCGTTGGAAACTGATGCATTTCTCACTGATCACTTTTTCACATTGTACTGATTTTCCCCAAAGTTCAAAACAAGATGGCGCGTCTGAAGTTCACGTTTCCCACTGACAGATCTTATAACATACCACCAACCTATGTGTCTTTAATTGCATTAAACATAGAAGTGTCTTTTTACTGACCAGCTGTGTCTCATTAAAATATGCACTCTAAAACCCACTGAACATAAAGATTGAATGCACAGCTGCAAAAGGGGCCAAAGTAACTTATTAGTGTGTTATCTGCCTGCAGTGGTCTTTCATAGCTGCATATCTTTGCCGAAAGTCTAGTGCAATAGAGCTTTATGAAAATTATTATGCTGCTCAGATCAGATCAAGTTTAAACCATTTTATTTAGCCAAAACTCTTACAGAAGCAGTATTTGTTTTGTGTTTAATATAAAAAAGGAATCAGTAGAAAAACGTCTTCATGTTTCTCAAAGTAAAGTATAAAAAATCTGGTATTGTATTGGCGCAAGTGTAGAAAATGTTCAAATGATAATAAAGTGTCCAAGTATTTACTCTGCACTAGAACAGCTGTGAGTACCAGGTATTTAAATTCTTGTCAATAACTCTTCTCTTTGTTTTCTGTCCAACAGAGGACGGAGAAGCAGCTGGAGTCGATAGATGAGCTTTACCTGGAGTACGCCAAGAGGGCGGCGCCCTTCAACAACTGGATGGAGGGAGCTATGGAGGACCTGCAGGACATGTTTATCGTCCACAATATCGAGGAGATCCAGGTAACTGGAAACAGTATGGGAGTGTGGTTCAGATAGGTGCAACACATGAAACTAATCAGAACAAGAAATACAGGCTTAAATATATCTATAATATAATAGGTCCAGAAATATGAAGATTTACACAAGAAATTTAAAGTCTACAGTACTTGGAGCTCTGTGTACAATAAGTTGTTTTTTTCCGTCCTCAGGGTCTGATCACAGCCCACGAGCAGTTCAAGTCCACCCTGGCGGAGGCCAACAAGGAGCGGGAGGCCATCCAGGCCATCCAGGCTGAGGTGCAGAAGATCGCCCAGAGCAACGGCATCAAGCTGAGCGGAGCGAACCCCTACACCACCATCACACCTCAGAGCATCGACAGCAAATGGGAAAAGGTAGGCTGCAGCAGCCATAATCGGACATATAATCAGAATCATAATAATCAGAAGATGTTTCTTTTTCTTACACCTAACTCTGTTATTTTGTTGTTGTTATTTTGCCTCATTGCGCCCTTGAGTTTGTGTGTGCTTGATGCATTAGAAATCTTAAATATATTGCAGTTCTCTCTCACAGTTTTATATTTTGTAAAGAGGTTATGCTGGGAAGACACTGTGTGGTTAGTGATTTCTGCCTTCTACCACTTTCTCGGGAGTTTGGCTGCTGTTATTCGTTTCAATTCAGTAACTCCAGAGCAGTAAACCAGTAACAGCAGCAAGCACTTGATGCATTGTTAAGTGTAGTGTAGGGAGCTTTTTTTTCTATCTTCATTCAAGAACGTGGTCTTTTTCAGTTTGAGAAGGCCAGGTGTAGTGTTGACCAATGAAATGGTCGCTGCCTCGTTTGCTTTACTTCTTTACTTCCCTTGCTTTCTTTCCGACTTTTGGAATGAAAAGCTCCATGTTGGCCAGCGATCCACTGGACTCCTGCTCCTGAGTCGTGAAGGTGACGTCGTTTTACCCTCTAGCACACTGACAGGAGGCCGTGGAGCTGCTTTTATTCCCAAAGTCATAAAGAAAGCAAGGGAAGTACATATAATAAAGCCGTGGAGGGTCGGGAGTGGATGAACCCTATTAAAGACTAACTGGGACGCTCTAAGAAGTAAAGTGAACGCGCCCGCAACGGGGCAGCGATCATTTCATTGGTCAACACTACACCTGGCATTCTATTGGTTGAAGTCATGCTCTCAAATTGAAAGACCACACTCTTGAATAAAGATCGGAAAAAAGCCCCACAGAAGTGAGCGTACCAGAACTATAAGCAGGACTCCTCGTCCAGTATGTATTTAGAGATGATGTAAACACTTGTAGTCATCGATCAGACTGATTGTATGGAGCAGAATTTGCAAACGTATCTGCAGGCAGCCAAAGATGCCGTCATCCTCCAGCTGAGGAGCTCCACATGTTCTCTGGAGGCCCAACGATTGATTTCTCCAGCTGCTGCTTTGTGTGTGTGTGTGTGTGTGTGTGTGTGTGTGTGTGTGCGCAGCTACAGGTGCTTTCTGTTACAGCGGTGAGTGTCTCTAATGTCTTTTATGTGTGTTTTTTTTTTTTTTTTTGCAGGCGATGAACATGGTGCCGCTGCGTGACAACGCCCTGCAGGACGAGCTGAACAAGCAGAACTCCAACGACACTCTGAGAGCCAAGTTCGCCACTCAGGCCAACACGGTCGGCGCCTACATACAGGCCAAGATGGAGGTAACGGATTAGCCCACGCAGGCAGTCAAGTCCCAGGCGCTTCATCTCTGCACAGCTGCGCGCAGTTTGTCACAGTTTATCAGGCCAACATTGTGAACCAGTGAGCTCATACAGCAAGGAGTCGACAGGGTTTAGGAGCTCTGGTGGTGGGAATGTACAAACTAGTTCACCAACTCTGAAGCACGGGGACCCGTCAGATAAGTGAACTAGTTTGTATCAGTTTCTGACTTTGTTTATTCATACTCTTTATTTACTCGCTATGTTTATTCAAATTTAAAAACTCAGGATTCAGAGCCCAGTCGGACAAACAGCCTTGGAGCACACATTAAGCACTTTATTTTCAAGCATCCTCTGCTGCACATGAATCGTTTTGCTAACACTATAAAAGGGTTAAATGTTTTTATAGATGCAATAAAGGCTTGCTTCAGAGCGTCCAAACATTTCACGCTGTTTCTGAAATATCTAAACTGTACATTTGTAGGTTTGACCCTCTGAAAACAGACCTCCATGGGTCCCGTCATCGTTTGCATGATCCCGTTTAAATTAATCTAAAATAAAAACCGTAACAGCTGGAGCATTCATTCTTTGTGCGGCTGAAAGCTACGGCTTCTGTCTTTTACATTATGTTACATGTGGTGCAAAACTTGGTGAGAGCGCGCAGTGGCACTGTTTTAATTTATGACACTGTTTCAATCATTTTATCAATCATTACGGTTTATTGACTTACATCCTTTTAGCTCAGGTTGTACAGATTTTAGTGATATGAAGCATTTTAAGATAATTCAGGAAATGACATCACAAAAAGCAAAAATACCAATGTAGGCACTGGTTTGCTGTTTGTACTGCAGAGTTCAAAGGGTTAACAGGATAGTAAACTGTGTGTGTTTGTGTCGGCAGGAGATTGGCAGGATATCCATCGAAATGAACGGCACTCTGGAGGACCAGCTGACCCACCTGAAGGAGTACCAGAAGACCATCATGTCGTACATGCCTGAGATCAACACGCTGGAGGGATACCACCAGCTCATCCAGGAGGCCCTCATCTTCGACAACCAGTACACTTCCTACACGATGGAGGTAACGCACGCACACACACACACACACACACACACACACACACACACACACACACACACACACACCTGAAACCTTCATGAATGCAGGGTTCGTACAAAGTCTTGAAAGTTTGGAAAATGCTTGATTTTAACAGATATTTTTTCAAGTTTAGAAAAAAGCTTGAATTCATTAAATACTCCTTGAAAAATGCTTGATATTTCACACAAGGTAAAAGTGAAGTCCTCTGTTGATCCCTTACTCTGGAAATTAGTAAGATTTAAATAATCCTGATCAAAACATAAATTAAAAGTTAATGTGAACAGCTGGTAAAACAAACAAAGTGACAGTATACATTGATGTATGTGGGTGTAAAGGAATTCTGTAAACTTTCATTTTCGCTAATTGCATTTATAATAACCATTTAGATGTGATGATAAATGCTTAGAGTCTGGAAATTTTTGGTTTAGGTACCTTGAAAGTACTTGAATTTTGCTTTTAAGCTGTACGAACGCTGTGAATGAATCCGGTCAATCATCACGGTCTTGCTCTTACATGGTGTTTTTGTGCCCATAAAATCATTTTGTCTTTGTAAACTTACCTCTGTTCTGTTGGCCAAAATCAAAGTTCGCAAGTCGAGTAAAGTTCATAAAGAGAGAAGAACCTTTTGTTTTGGGTTCTAGGGGACTACATGTGGGACAGAAGCTAGCAAGAATAATAAAAAGTTCTGTTAAGAGAATTACCACACACGATAGTTTTGTCAACACACACATGGAGTTGATCCTTTGCTGCTGTCAGAATTGTTTCTTCTTCTCTGGGAGACTCGTCTGTGTAACACGTCTCCTCCCTGCCTGCCTGCAGCACCTCCGTGTGGGTTGGGAGCAGCTGCTGACCACCATCGCCAGGACCATCAACGAGGTCGAGAACCAGATCCTGACGCGTGACGCCAAAGGCATCAGCCAGGAGCAGCTCTACGAGTACCGCGCCTCCTTCAACCACTTTGACAAGGTCAGGGGACCGAGCTCTGGGGGCCACGGCTTATTTATTACTCTTGTTTTGTACTTTTTTATATTTACTATGTTACAGTTGCTGTCAGGAGTGTCAGTACTTGGGTTGGGAGCTAAGTATATTGTTTCTTTTCAGTGTTTCTATTGTTTTAACTCGGTTAGACCTGATGAGGACTTGTGCTTTATATGTTGATATAATACACACATACGAGGAGGTTGCAGTGAATCCCTCCCTTTTTTATGAGTTATGATAATACTGTTGTATTATAGTCAGAAGCAGAAAAACAGATTTTTTGGCTTTATATCGCAGCATAACTCATGCACACTTACAGAGCAGTAAATATATACTGTAGTTTAGAATATGCACTGTTCATTTGTCACACATGCACGCCTCTTCATGCCAGTAATTACTCAGATACAGATAACAAAACACACCAGGAGGAAAAGACCACCTGTAGCTCTCAACCCAAATACTTAGTATTATAGTTATTCATGGCAGATATAGTCGATGGTAGTTATTATGTCCAGATATTCTGTCCAGATAAAGAGGTCAAGAAGTGTCACTTTCCTGAAATCACCGAGTTGATTTGAATAGTTTGACCTCCTGCAGCTGTCTGAACGTTTTGTGTTTTCATGTGAGGATTTAGCCGTTTCTATATTTAACGTATAACACGACTGAATGAATGTTTAGACGTTACAAGGGGGTGAGAGAGGAGCCAAACGTGTGAGTATTCATTCTGATGTTTAACACGGGCGAGCACATGTTGGGATCACATACTGTACCTGTCATTATGTCCAGACAAGAAGGTGTGTTCAGGTGTTAGCAGAGCAGAGAAGAGAGTATGTCGGTGCATACAGGAGCTTCTGGTAACTGGCTTTTATTTTGGCTGAGAGGGCAAAGAGTGACTGATATATAATAATAATGACGACGGTACATTTTTGTTGTAAATCTTCAAGTTAATGACAGTCAGAAAAGTGTATTTGTAGTTTAGCATCTGCTAACACTGTGTGCAGAGGTGTTGCTGAACTGGGTGTCACCATGTCTTGTGGTCGCTGTCAAACCTGATCATTTAAAGTTCTTGAACTTGAAGGATGAGAAGGACACCGCCATCATTCACCATCTCATACCTGTGTGTGTGTGTGTGTGTGTGTGTGTGTGTGTGTGTGTGTCACTTTGTGTCACCCGTTCCTGTGGTCACTCACCATCCAACTGGGTCTTTTTATCACATCAGTGCGTCCGGGCACTCAACACATCTTGTGTTCTTTTACAACACGACACCAGAACCTTTAAATATCTCAGAACCACAATCCACATTTTTAAAACAACACAAGGAAATATGTTATTACTATATTAAAGAGTAATTCTGGTATTTTTAAACCTGGGCCCCATGGTTTACATATTTTGGGGTCTAAATGACTAATCCAGGGTTCTTACAAAGTCTTGAAAGTTTGGAAAATGCTTAATTTTAACCGTTATGTTTTCAAGGTTAGGAATATGCTTGAATTCGAATATACTTCATGAAAAATGCTTTAATTTCATCATAATCTGGTTTCATCATCGACACAATCACTCATGTAAACTTTTTTGTAAACTCGTTTAATATTTGAAATGAAACGATCCTGTCGTTATATTTGTTTGTTGTCTCCTGGCATTTATAGTAACAATTTAGATGTGATGATAAAATATGATGATGATGATGATAGTTATTCTAAATGTCTGACAACATTATGGAAAGGATCCTTCTCACCTGTCACGAGATTTCAGAGTGACACTTGTGTTTCTGGTAAAAAAAAAAAAAAAAGTCATTGCAGCCTGCTTCGTGGCTGCCGGCTGAGGAGATCTACTGGACCAGTTCCAAACCTTTTTGTATCTATTAGTCATTTACACTTCTTTTGACTTCTCTGTTACGTGTTCTGAGTAAGTTGGTAATTGAAATTTTCAGTTCTTAGAAATATTCATGTGGTGCCGATGTTAAATGGCTGAATGTAGCTCGATAACGTATTTATATGATCCTCCTGTGTTATTGATCAGCAAGCCTTTTAGTGTTTGCAAAATGAACTTTTAATGGAACTCTTGGTGTTTCTGTGAATACTTTTTAATGCATTCTCATGAATAACTCTCACAGACACGTGCATGTGTTGAAGTGACAGGTTGTTTGAGTGTGTGGGGTCTTCATGGGTCCATCATGGCCGCCTGTTGAGTTGTGTGTGTTGACATTGTCCGTCTGTCCCTCCATCCTCCATGTCCCCATCGTCTCCTTGCATGCTGTGGATCGCATGGTCACCCTCCACCACCATCCCATGTGTTGCGATTGGTTCATCCTCATGACGCGGCGCTCTGTCATTGGGTGTTTGGCCGACCTCAGGACCACAGCGGGGCCCTGATGGCCGAGGAGTTCAAGGCCTGTTTGATCAGTCTGGGCTACGATGTGGAGAACGACAAGCAGGTAGGAGCTCCAGGACAGGACGGAGGGAGGGAGGTGGTGTTTGTCAGGCCTCTGAGCAGGAGAGCAGAGCGGAGATCACCGCCGGTCACATGCAGCTCGTCAAAATCTTCCATCTGATCAGGGCTATTGATTGATTATTCTCATTGTTGATTGTAAACTATCAGTGTTTTCATTGATTGTTTAATCTCTTAAATGTGGGGTGCCAAAGTCACATTTTCAACACAAAGTAGCTTTAATTGATGAATCAGTTAACAAAGTTGCTGGTAATTTATAAATCATTTGCTTCTGCAGATTTTGAGTCATTTTTTCCAGAAACAGAAAAATATGTTCATGAAGGTGTTTTGAGAAAACGGTATTTGTCTCACCTGCATAAGAAGAATACAGTGGATAAGAACTTAAAAATATCACCTGCAGTTGGAAAAAGACTTAAGAAGATTTAGTTATCTAGTACTAAACTAAACTTTTCTTCCTGTAGGCTGGATTTGGCTGCATCTTTACCAGTTAGTTCTGTCACATTTTCTAATGGTTTGTAATTCACCCTGAACACAACCTTGAAACGGGGACAAGATAATGATGTGAGACGCTGAAGTCTGGCTTAAAAACAGACCATAATCTCTGCTTCTGAGATTTCAGAACGCACCAAAGACAAAACAGCTGGATTATAGATAAAGTGGATTAAAAAAACCAAATATATCTGGCAAAATACTTCTTAAAAGAAATATCCTCTTTGCCAAAATAAAAACACAAGGATATTAAACAGGCCTTCCTGCACAGCTGCCATTACTCCATTTCCCTGCTTCATTGATCAGTTGTTCTATGATATGATGATGTGTTGTATAAACTGGCCAGTGATCAGTCGGCGCTCCTGCTCTGAGGCTCCTGATAAGCTCTGGGGTCAGACAGGGTTCAGTCCATCAGCATGGAGGGCAGAGATGATGTAGCGTCCCTGTTTGTCCACCGGGGGTCTCTGTTGCTTTGTGCTGCTTCAGCTCGATCCGGCTCCACTCTCACTCTCTGAACAGACCCCGCCCCTCGTCTGTCCGTCTGCCTGTCCGTCTGTCAGGTTTTACTTTGCTCCGAGACTTTCGCTGTTAACTGTTTGTGCTTTTTATCTTTTTTTTTTTTTCACCTCCCCGAACATCACTCCTTTTCTCCACGACATTTTGATATTTCTGTCCATCACTCCTTCCCTCTGCTCCTCTCTTCTCCATCTCTTATCTTTTCATCCTCCCTCCTCCTCTCTGTCACTCCTATCTCTCTGACTCCACCCTCGTCATCTCACCCCCTCTCCCCCGGCCGTGGCGGCCCACAGAAGCGATCAGGACAGATGGTCTCAGATGATTTCCGGGCTCTACTCATTTCTACAGGAAACAGCCTGGTACTGCTGCTGGCATGATGCTCTCTCAGGGTGTCCGCAGGTCCAAGAATATCCCAACTCAGTTTAGTTTGCCAAATTTAAAGCCTTTAATGACTCGCATAAGGCGGAGCTTATTGTTCATTGTTTTTGTCTCCCATCATGCTAATTCTCCAAAGAGAAACTGACCCATTCATGATTATGGCTGAATAACTAAACGCTCACTTATTCCCTCAAATCATAATATCTTATTTCATTTATAGCTTTTAAGGTATATTTCTTAAATCTTAAATCCATCTTTATTTTAAGAAATGTATGAACTCATCTGGTAGAATCTTATGCTGTGTCTCAATTCAGATACTTCCGTTAGTACACTTGCATGTCAGTCCTCATCATGTTTTATTTTTTAAATCATCACTTTGCTATATGTTGAGTTTTAAGTATATTTTGGTGTTAGTGAGTGTAATGTCTTAAACCTGACTTGAGACCTGCAGACACCCTGCTCCCCGTCCCTGATCCTCTCGCTGCTAGTCTTATTTTGTCACATCTGTGTCGCGGCTGCCCTCGCTGCACTTCTAGATAGACTGAAGGAAAACGTCATGTTTCATGTAGACCGCCCAGATGTTTTGTCCTCTGTGCCCTCATCTGTGTGTGTTTCCCATTGATATTAACCAGTGGTCATGTTATGTGTGTATATGCATGTGTCAAAGTCTGAAATGTAAAATATTGGGACCCGAACCACAACTTTCACCTCCATTGACCGGCTCAGTCTATTTCCTGGTGGTCCTGATGTTTTGCACACTATATGTACTGTATGTCACACTGTCTGTCTGCGTACAAAGTGCCGTCTCTCCCGGGTTAACCTGTTGTTTCTCGGTTGCCAGGGCGACAGCGAGTTTGCTCGCATCATGGGCATAGTGGACCCCAACGGCAGCGGCGCCGTCACCTTCCAGGCCTTCATTGACTTCATGTCGAGGGAAACGACCGACACGGACACAGCAGACCAGGTCATCGCCTCCTTCAAGATCCTGGCCGCTGATAAGGTGAGCGTGTCCGTGTGTCATCATGCTGAACTATGTAGCTTTTAGTTTAAGACACAAACATGATTTAATTGTACAGGTGAAAGAATTCTGTAGGATTTAAAATAAAATGTACTTTTGGATTTTACTTTTCCTTTTTTTTTCTTTTTTAAACGGCAGTAAATTCCACTAGTTGAACATAATTGATCAACATGTACAATTAGCTTTAATTCTAATATTAATAATTTGAGGAAAGATTTGGGCCCCCTTTGTGAAATCGCAATGCCACCAAGAAAACAACAAGTGAATATCACAGAGCCAGAAAAGTTTTTTATCATGAAAGTAGTAGAGGATAATATTTTCTATTCTAAGAGTCTTTCAGTAAATAAACACGAGTTGGCAGGAAAATGTGTAGAGGGAGTAGAATTTTAGTGAAAACTCATCAGAGATTAGAAAAGTATTTGTTATTTTACTCTATTTTTTGCTTCCTTTGTTGTTCTTCATTCTTTTGTCGCCACCAAGATGTTTTTCATGGATTCTTCAGAGCTGAGATTTCGTTTTGAGCACCTTTTGGGTTTTAGTTCACCTGCACTGTTTGTCTCTCTGTTCTGTTTTATCAGTTTAATATTGGCTCCTAAAACGATACTTCTTTGACTTCCAGCTCTTAAAAACAAACCAAAATGTTCTACACAGCCTGACTTTTGATGTGTTTTTCACGTTTTGGCCACGTCTTGGACTTAATATTTGAACGGCAGCATTATTTAAAGCCCCGATCTCAAACCTTTTTCCCTTCTGGACCCCCTGAACTCCCTGTAGTACCTGCATCCTGAACAGATGCCTGCTTCTTTCTCCACATGTTCGCTGAAAGGAAATAAAGAGGAGTAGTTGCTCTGAGATAATTCAATATGATCGTCTATTAACTTTACGTGGAATCATATCATGAGGATACACAGTTCATTGCACTGGGCATCAAATTGATCCTTTGAGATGTGATTTTGCCTAAATTTGCCATATTGTGATATATAAATGGGACAGTATAGCTTGTCATGCACAGCACCTTATTTTATTATGTATTTTTGTAAATTTTGGACATCACTCACTGTGAGACGCTCTCTGTTTCCATCAGAACTTCATCACGGCTGATGAGCTGAGAAGGGAGCTCCCCCCCGACCAGGCGGAGTACTGCATCGCCCGCATGGCGCCCTACGCGGGCCCCGACGGCATCCCCGGAGCCCTCGACTACATGTCCTTCTCCACCGCCCTGTACGGAGAGAGCGACCTGTAGAGGAGGCAAGAGGAAGAGGAGGGCTGGACAAGACGGAGGAGGGGGAGAGGAGGAAGAGGGGGAGGGAGGTGGAGAGTTTCTCTGTGTGCGGAGGAGACGCCGGGAATGGAGCGTTTTGGAAGGATTTGAGTGGTGGTTGTGAGGTTGCCCCTGCGTGTGCCGGTTTAGAAATCATCAGACTGTCGGCTTGTTGAACGAACTGTTAGTTAGGTTTGGCCTCGGCCGAATGTTTTCCAGCTCCGTTGTGTCATAAACAGATCGGGAGAACTCGTGGTCAGTTTGTCATAAAAGGTTCATATGAGCGGGCATATCCAGGGGGAGTGGTGGTCCTTAGCTTCACCCTCTCTGCCTTTGTGGGGTCGAACAGGGGAGGGACAGGGGTTAGGGCTGGTGGGGGGGGGGCACAAGCTAATCTGATACTTATGCTAATTTTTGTTTATTTTAATTTTTTTCTTCTTGCCAGGGGGGTTCAGGGCGTAAGGGGTGTGGGGTTTGACGTGGCGACTGGCGAGGTTTGTGTATTAGATCCTAGAGAGATATATGCTGCGGGGGGGGGGGATTGACCAACCAGAGATAAAATTACATATTTACCCATAATTCCCATGTTGCTGGATAAGGTGACCTGTCTAACCTCAGCTGTTTTCCTCCTCCTGTCTTTGTTTATTTCTTTTTTTTTATTTTTTTTTTAGTTTATTTTCTGGAGCAGGTGGGTGGTGGGGGGGTGGGGGCAGGTAGTCGGTGCGGGTGGGGTGAAGGGGGCGGGGCTCAGCGCTGTACATACTTATTTTTTAAGTGCGAAGAACGACACACAAAGTCCCAGTTGTTGAGAATAAACGATCGCAGGCTTTTTCCAGTAGGACACAGCAGAGCGACATTTATTAAAAAAATTAAAATGACAAAACGCAGAAATGTAAAAGCCAATGATATTGACACAGAGAGAGCAGTTTCACCAGTGGATAGGTTTGAGCTTCCAGACGTCTTTTTTTTCTTCTTTTAGCAATGGAAAAATGGAAGTTGAGGCTCGTGTACCTAAAGGCCTTCTCCTGTATAAATCCCATGACAGGCAACACCGTAAATATCCACAAATATTTGCTTCTGTGAAACTATTCTCCTCCTGGGGTGGGCATCAGGTGCTTATTTAAATACAAAAAACTATACATTTATATGATAGGTAAGAGTGTGGTAGGAAAAGTTAGTCCAGTTTTATATAGTTGCGCGCACACACACACACACACACACACACACGTCATGTCATGGATGCATTTGATTGGCTGAATGAAGGCTCACGCACTTCCTGGATTTTTAGGGTAACACGCTGTGGAGAGAACCCCATGTGACTTTTGGAAAAATGGTGGAAGTAATAAAATAAAATAACCGTGCCTATTGGTGGCTACAGCCATGCCCCCCCCCTCTCTCTCTCTCTTATGTTCTCCCTACCTCACTCTCCCTTTCCCTCCATCCCCTCATTTGTCTCTGAAGAAAAGGGAAAGGAAATTTACTGCAAGGAAGGAGGAAAGGGGAAAGATCGGGGAGGAAGTCTTTATGTAAACATTCCATTATGTGCAAATAAAAAATCTTTAAAAAAAAAAAAAAGGAGATTGTTATGTTAAAAAAAAAACAACAAAAAAACTATGCAATCATAATGTGTTTAATATCTGAGTTCTGGGGGAAGTTCTGGGCATCAATCAGACCCTCTGAGAAAGTTTCCTGTCTAAATTAAACCGATTTCTCCAGAGTTTGTTGGCTGTTGGAGGGAGAGGAGGGGGGACAGAGGGAGGAACTGAGAAGAAAAGACTTGGACCAAAAGCTTGTGTTTCCTTTTTTTTTTCTTCTTCTTCTTCTTCTTTCTCTTTTTTTCCCCTGCGAGATTGGAGAGAAATGAACTTATGAATTGTGATTTTCCTTTTTTTGTACTCTTTAATATCGAACCTTATCTGCTGTACTGGAAACTGCAACGCCTTCTGTCTCTAATGATAAGTGAGTTTCACAAAGCACACATAAAAGTTTCCTTACAAAATACCTCTGCTTGTTTTGATGTCTTTTTTCTTCTCCGTCTCTCTGTCTACAGGCAAAACAAAAAACAATAATCTCATGAACAGTTTGGGTTCACGTCATCATAATATAACCTTCAAGAACTGATGTGACATTAGCATATTTACCATAACAGGTTGCTTTATACAATTATATATTAAAAAATACTGTCTGATCTATGGAAATTGAAAAGATCCTTCCCTGTTAATTGACTGAAATGTGATTTTATCTTCACTGGGAAATTAGATTTAATTGAAGCAGATTAAATGAGGTTAGAAGAAACTTTACAGCTCAGTGTGATGAGAATTTGATGTGATACTGAGAAGAGTGGATGTGGAGCAGAACTTTACTATGAGGTATATTTAGTTATTTAATTATGAAAAATAAAGTACAGCTTTAAGTAATCAAATAAAAACACTTTATACATTTCTGTCAGCACACAAATTACAATTATTAAACATGGCCAGGGTCCATTTTCAGCCATGTAGGCAGCATAACGAAGACTTTCTGGTATATATAGTGAATTAAGATCATTTGACTTAATGCTCAAACTTTACAGAGATGTTGTGAGCTCGAGGAAATAATGGTACAAGTAGTTCATTCTCTCTGTAATGTTAGTTTAATATAGAGTACGAAAGAGAGCTGCGTTTGTCTGTTACAGAGCGTAAATAAAATGTTGCCGTAAGAATCACTGAGGTGGACCACTGCGGACGGTAGACCTGTTAGTCTGGATCTTATGGAGTTTCTGGACTGGTTTTAGGCACGAGGAGCGGAAATGGGCAGTACCTTTTGGGGAAGAGCGGGTCTGATCTGCGCCTGCAGCCGCGACACTCAGACTGGTGTAGCCTTCAACCTCGGAGCAGCTCGAGACCGCAACTACAACATGAGCAGCTCGGTGACGCCCGAAGAAGTGACGCCGAAGTCGTGACGTGACCCAGTCTTTGTTTAGACCCTTCCTCATCATCATCATCATCATCAACTACAGACAGACTGTGGCCGCTCCCGCGCGCACTGCGGCGCTTTGAATCCTCGGAACTACAGGGATCCAGGGGCGCGCGGCCGCTCCTCCTCTGGTCCGCTGTGGCAGGAATGATGCTCGCGCTCACCTTCACCTGCCGCGCGCTGCTCGTCTTCCTGCTGTCGGAGTCGGTTCAGACCGAGAGAACAGCGGTAAGACCTGAACTCTAACTTCCTAACAAGAAGAATATTTACTAAACTAGTGAGTCTGAAACTTTAATGTCCGCACTGCAGGTGTTCTTCAGGGAGATGGCACGTGTCTGAAGTCTGTGCTACCTGGTCTATGGTTTATACTCACTAATAGGCTACTAGTAACTATACTAGTTTAGTATACTAAAACTCGCACTACCAGTTTAATCTACATGTATATGATTCACGTCCATTGATGATAATGATGTTTATCTATTATTACTATTTTCTTCTAACTAAACATTTTGTGCACACTGTTTCATTTAGCTTGAAATTGTCATGGTGTTCCTAATTGTCCATTTTTCAGTTGAGTGGCGCTTAACCTCAAAACAAAGTTAGCATTAGCTATTTGTTATTTATTTTTAAATTCTCAATGAATTTCATGCTAGCATTCTTTATAACCGAGTCAAAAATCAGCAGTTTATCACGCTGACAAGTGTAAACGGCGGATATAATATTACATAGACTACCATAGGAAAGAGGAGTGACTAAAGGTTATTGACTTGTAATTAGCTAATCGGCTAAATACAGTGCTAATAGAGGGAAATCCCAAAGTACATGAGCTTAATTGATCGATAGAATCTGTTCTTTTATATACTGATTTTGAACTATTAGCCTTTAGCTCACGTGATGCTGAGCTTATTTATTTCATTTTATTTAGATTTATTTTATTTTTTTTACTCATTCAACTCTTAGTGAGAATACATGTGCTGTATTTTCAATTAACCCCTTTTTTAAAAAATGTATCATATCTGTTCTGGTGAAGCTGTGAATTGTACATGTGAAGCTGAAAACACTAAAGTTACAGGTCAACAATATGTGCTGTATAAAGTTAAAAAACAAGATAACGTTTTCTACAGAGCGGCTCCATGAAGTCCAGCATCAAGCCAAGTGAGTTAAAGCAAACCAAAGTCGGCTTCTTTACGCCAAGATCCTTCTCTAACTGCTGAACCTGGATAACAAAACCGATCCCTCAGCCTGTAAGTGTGTGTGTGTGTGTGTGTTTGCATGGCCACTAACGGCTTCACCACAGCGGCTCCAAATTGCCAGGTTTGATCCACTTTGGCTCATAATTGGTTTATATTTGAACTGAACAGACACAAACCCCAGAACTGCCTGGTATTATTTTGGTTATTCTGGCAGCGTCAAAGACAATATTGATTTTCGGGCTGAAGAGAATAATCATCATGTTTGATTTAGAAGTTGTCCCTGGTGTGTGTGTGTGTGTGTGTGTGTGTGTGAGCTCCCTGGAGGACGGCAGGGTAACACCAGCCAGCAAGACCAAACCATAAACACACACACGTTGCTGCCAGGCAAATATTTAACCTGCTACTCAGGGGAAACAGACAGGTGTGTGTGTGTGTGTGTGACACAGCCACAGTAATCCTGTAATATATTTTAGCAGTGTGCTATACAAACATCACAGCTACACGTGTGGAAATATAACAAAATATAAAATATAAGGTAAAGTCAGAGACACTATAAACTCCAATAGAATATGGCAGAGGTATCGCAGGTTAATATACATACATAAAGTGCAGTATTATGGGTTGGAAATATACCAATAAATGTAATTGCACTATTTAAGACCACAGATGTACAATGCTCAAACATATAATGTAAAAACATCCCATAAAGTACATTAAAGGATTAAGGTGTTGCACGCTTTAACTTTACATTACTGTCAGTCATTTTCCAAAGCTTATTATAGGCTTTTTTCTTTTTATTTCAATGAGACAGAAATGTCAAGATTTGAAGTCACTTTTCATCGATTATCCGTCAGATTTTCCTTCCTGCTACTTCAGTTTCTTGGTCAAAGTATTTCATGTCTTCGTGCAGTTGAGAGCAGGACGTTTTGGGGGAAAATGTTCCTTAATGGTGCATTTAAGTGCCTCTGGAAAGCTCTGACAATTTCAGACTTGAGAGTGAAGTTTGCTGCAACGTTTGCGGTATTGTAGAGAACAATTTTATTCTGCAAGTCCTCCAAACAAAACGACGAAGCAGAGTGTTTCCTGATCTGCTTGGGTCTTCTAAAACGCTGTTATGACTGTTTTTGCAACCACCGCGGTTAAGGTTTGGTTAAGTTTAGGCACATAAACAACCTGGTTATGGTTAGGGAAAGATCATGGTCCAGATGGTCCAGATGGAACAGAGGTCTTCCCCAACAGGTTTTGTGGAGCTACTGTACATCAACATCTCACTTCTTCTGACTTTGCTCCTGAGAGACAGCAGTCGTAATTTGCAGAGCCACAAGAGGTCCTCGTCAGGTAAACAAAAACACATTGTTTCAGGCATTTGAACAACCAACCATTGGTGTCAGTAGTTTTGGTTAGGACAGTCTATTTCATTGGTTATGTGAGCTTTGGTTTTAGGCCTTTTGACACTTGAGAGACAGCATTTAAAAGCAAGAAATGACAAATCTAATTTCTTTACCTTCCAATGTTGCTGATTGCTTTTCTTTTGTGTTTTATATTCTCAAATTTAACTTTATTGCCCCTAAGCAGACATTTGTCTCACAGCCAGGTAAAACATAGAACAAACACTTGAACATAAAATATAATAAATACATAAAACATAGTACAAATATGTAACAAAAAAATGCTTAAAACCCCTCACGCAAGCTCACATAAAACAATGTACATCACTGACAGCATAATGTGAAACCCACCCACAGTGGCCCTGTGGTTTAGGGGTGACCCTGACCTGCAACATCCCTGGTGTGAGTCCGGCTGGGGACCTTTTGTTGGATCTCTCTCTCCTGTATTTCCTGTTGTCTCTCTGCTGGCACTATCAAATAAAGTACTTAAAAACATTTTCTTTCTTTGTTAAAATGATGAGGTTCACATACTTTACAGTCTAGTACAGTAATGGGTCCATATTCATTAGAAAACCTGAGGGACAGTTTTAGCTCTTTAGAAACACCGTTTAAAGAAACCAATGGAACAAAGGCTAGCTAGAAGAAGGAGAGGGGCTTTGTCTAAATTTGACAAAAGATTTGTTGAAACTTATTCTTTATTTGGTTAGTTCTCACAACCCCTTCTACTTCAAGAATATTTCAACATAGGTTGACAGTTTCCTTTGCAAGGGGTTACAATATTCATAAGGTCTTATATATCCGAACAATTCAACATGAAAATATGTATAGAAATAAATCAGAACAAATTGAAATAATAATAATATCAACGTAAATAACACACAAATATCAAAATAAAACTAAACATGGGTTATATATATATATATTACAGTCCAATACACACAGAAAAAATATCCATATATAGGTATTTTGTCTCACCTTGTATCACCTGCAGTCCAGTTCCTTACTGAGTAAATGATCCTTCAGTTGTTCCCCATCACCTCCATTAGTGGCGTCCATCGGCCTATAAAAAGTTCCCTCTCTAATCTTTGCATATATGTCATTTTCTCCATTGTATAAATACTTGTTAATCCATCTTATTGTAAATGCTTTCTTTGCTGCTGTTAGTAATATTTGTAACAGATACTTCCTTTTTGCTACTGTGAATTACATCCAGTTTCATCCTGAGGACTTGCTATCAGAGGGTCTCTCACCACTTCAACATCTGATGCTTCAGTGGCTTTTTTTAAGAGTCGGAAACCAACCTGAAAACTGAGCGTGTGCTTTGGAAATGGTCAGCAGTTAATGTAAAGTGCAGGTGATTTGTGGTTAATGGGCTAAAACATACAAAACTGCTGGTCAGCTTCCTTTAAAGGTGCGTATGGACCGAGCAGCACAGACACACTCTGTGTACCTGCAGGAAGGTCACAGTCTGAGTCTTCATCAGGACAGTTAATGTGTGTGTGTGTCTCCAATCACAGCGTATGTCATCAGTGCTGAAGGGTGTGTGAAGGTGATGTTTTGTACACACACACACACACACACACACACACACACACACACCTCTTAATCCCCTGAGATGTTAAACATGTCATCATCATCCGTGTGTGTGTGTGTGTGTTAATGATCGGTTTAACACATGCTGGTCAGATTAATGGCAGAGAGAAAGTGAGGTGCGTTCACAAGCGAGCGATTCACTCCCGTGCGACGGCACAGGCAGTTTGCTCAGACGCCGAGGTGTCAACAGGCCTTTCATCAGCATCGGCGGCCATTTTCCAGGCCAGACGTCGTGTTCTGCAAAGCTCTGGAGATGAGTTTTTATGTTTTTCCTAAAGCAGCCGGTCGGCGGTATCTGGAATGTGTGAGGCGCGAGGAGACAGTGGTGGCTTGTTCTCGCTTTCTCTGCTGCTCACTCACTTCCTGTCTCCTCTCTCTCTCTCTCTCTCTCTCTCTCTCTCTCTCTCTCTCTCTCTCTCTCTCTCTCTCTCTCTCTCTCTCTCTCTCT